>PVJA010021966.1:0-34861 GCA_004027025.1 Myocastor coypus
GTGAGCCACCACGCCCGGCCCTTAATTAAATTTTATTAAGAATTAAATTTGGACTTACTGTACAGTGACTTGTCATCCTTTTCTCCTGAATTTTTGGAGACAAAAAGTATTTTTCTGTTCCGAGTAAGACCTTTAGTTACATTAAGAATTTCTACTCTACCAAAAATCAATACACAAGGACAAGTATGGTAACATGTTTTTAACTGGGAAGTGAGTGATAGGTCCCAAGCATGTGACTGACACTTGTCAAATCTTACGGTTCCAAGTCTTGCACCAGGGAAATACCCAGCTTCTTACTGCCTGCAAAATCTGTCAGGAACCTCTCAGGAGCAGTGCTCAGGAGATAGAGGGAGCCCATGGAAGACAATGGGGCTTTGAACTCAATAGATTTCTTTGAATAAAAATTTATACCAGGGTTTCAGTTAGAACCTAAGCTGATTACTTATATTTATAGAGCTCCTAGGGCCAGGGAGATAGCTCGGCGGCATAAGCAGCTGCCTGGCAAGTGCAAAGACTTAAGTTCAATCCCTGGTATGAAAAACAAAACAAACAAAAGAAAAACCCACATGTAGAGCTCCTACGTAAACCCTAGCTCTCCTCAGCCCTGGATCAATGTTTCCCCACTAGAGGATGGATGGAGGAGCATTTCAGTGGGTCTTCCTCACAGGTCCTCTTTCTATGGCTCTTGGGGATCCTCTGGGAGCTTTGCCTTACCAGACAGAGCAAAGGGCTGTGGGCGTAGGCTCTGGAGTCACCCAGCTCTGACTTAGAACCCGCAGTACCAGCTGTCAGCAGCATCACCATCAGCATTTGCTAATCCCTTCAAGACCTCAGTGTCTTAATGTATTAAAGTCAAATGCTAATAATAAGAACCTTAAGGAGATATTTTAAGAATTAAATTACCTGGTATGTATAAACCATTATAGCAGTGTTGTGTGCAGTCAATACATGTCACTTTGTTGGCCTTTATTATTATTATGTATATAATAAGCATGTTATTTATATATAACGTGTGTAGCATATATATTTATATATAATTGGGCTTTTTCTAGTGATTGAAGTCTTATCAGTATTTAAGAAGAAATGTGAGTGTGTAATCTCACATACCCTTGAAAATTCCCCTAAACCAATGAGTACTCTGAGGTGCCTCACCTTGAAAAGAGCACTGTCGGTCCCCTGTTTATGACCCTTCTATGTGCTTTAGGCTACCACCTGCAGCTACACTGATTGGCTTTCATCTGTCTGTGGGGAGCACATTCAAACCGCATCCTCAGACAGAAGCTTAAAGAGCAAATAGCTTACAAATTTCAACCAAAAACAAGCAAGGAGCTCATAGATAAATACCTCTTGGCATCAGTTAGGATAAGGTGCTCTCCTTATCTTCTCTAGTCTCCATCTTCAGTCCTCTTAGAAAGAGTTCCTATATCCCCAGGGATGATAATCTCAGAACACACCTCTTACTGTTATCCTTCCCATTTCCAATTCATCTTGGCACTCCTCCCGTGCTCCTGGGGTGACCCTAAGCTCATTACCTAGACTCGAACCCTTGCTGCTCACACTATTGTCCCTAAATCTCTCATCGCCATGATTCATTCCACAAATGTGGAAATGGGCTCTTCCTCCTTGGTTGAGACCTGTTGAAGAACAATGACCAGCTTGGTGCGGAAGACTTCCGGTGTGGGGGTGTGGGGGTGCACGTGCTACTGCCTTGCAGAGGAGTCGGTGAGGAGGATCAGCTGCGGGGCTTCTCCCGCTTCAATTTCCTGGAGTCTTTTATTCCTCTGAGAGATTTGTCTTTAGAACAGAGGCACTAGATCGTCCTCTTCTGTTCCCTAAAAATCTAGTAGCTGGGTTCAAGCCACATGGGCAGTTTGGCAGGTGGAGAAAGGAGAACAAGAGCTGCAGCACAGGGGTTACTGGGACCCTAGGAGGGTGCGCAGAGCTGGGTAAAAGAGGCACGCCCAATCGTTGGTCGGGACGGCGCCACTCATTTGAACTGTGCAGACTGTGGTCTCCAAGCACTCTAGGGAAGGAGCGCAGTGGGAAGGGGATAAAGAGATTGAAAATCACATCAGTACATGCACTAATAAAAAACTGGTCACCAAAAGGAATGAGGGCCTATAGCTGACACTAAGGAACACCAACATAAGCCTGGATGAAAGTACTCCCAGAACGACGGAAAGGCGTGAAAAGGCCCCGTGAAGGGTTCCTACGGGTCAAATTTAGGATTTTTTAAATAGCAATATAAATAGAAATAATATCAAATGATAGCTGTTGGTTAAAATAGAAGTAGAAATTCATACTAATGTCAATTAATTCAGTTTGAAGGAAATGAGGTAAGCAGTCTTGAAGTATTTCTATAACATAGTAGAGTAACTTTACTGTGGAGAAAACTGGAAGGGGCCACCTAATTCAAGTGATTATCACCAATAATAGCACAAACCAAAGTGGCTCACCACCATCACAGAGGGCTTAATAAAAATTTCCCTGCTATAACTTTCTTGTAAAAGATATATAATATGAAAATGACCTTGTGAAATCCTCAATATAAAACAGAATTGAAGGGATAGCCAAATAGCTCAGAGGATTAAAGTGCCTGCAAGCAGGCGCAGGGGCGAGGGTTCAATCCCCGGGCCTGCCGTGCTGGTCCCATCCCCAGGGAGTGGTGGTGCGTGCCTATAATCCCAGCTCTAGGGGGGTTATAAACAGGAGGATCACTGTAAGTCTGATCTAGTAGTGAGACTCTGAACACTCTGTAGACCCTTTTCTAAAACACAAAGAAAGAAAGAAAGAAAGAAAGAAAGAAAGAAAGAAAGAAAGAAAGAAAGAAAGAAAGAAGATATATTTCACAAAATAACTAACCTTCAAAAATCTTAAAGTCATAGAAATAAAGAGGAAATGGAAGAACTTCTCTAGACTGAAAGAGAGTGATACATATGCTGTCCCAACACACACTTGATTCTGTCCTTGGTTTTCCCCATAGAGCATATTTGGGAAAGATTAAAAGGAAATCTTAGCAGTAAATGGCAACCACCAAAGGTCAGTTTGTCAGTGCATCCAAGGATGGATGCAATATGCTGTATTTGAGGAAATTCTAGTACATAGGACACATCCCAGAGATTATCATGCAATCCACTTTCAAATGTATCGTTCTTAAATTTTACCTGTAAATTTAAATTTTTTCAGTTTAAGAAATTTAAAATATATGTATGAGTTGACCCAGAGCTCTCATGTTTGGGTCTTGCCCCCAAATTCAGAGTTACCAGGATAACCCAGCCAACAAACTCTTATTAAGAAACAGAAATTCCATCAAGTTCCCAGTGTTCAAATTGAAGAAAACATGATTAACTGATGGTCATCAAATTCCTAAGCATGACTTTGAAGATGCCAAAGGAAAGTATGACCCAGAAGTCAAATGTACATAGAAAGAAGTGCATTTGTCAACTTCCTATGTTCTATTTGTGCAAAATACATAGGAGATGCCAAAGAGCCCTTCAGTTTTGTTTGTATGCTTGTTTGGAGTTTTTTGGCACCAGCAATCGAATTCAAGACCTTGTGTTCTCCAAGCAGGTGCCATACCTTTGAGCTATATCCCCAGAACCCTTTATCATTTTACAATATGTTTTTTAGTGCATATTTTCACTCTCAGCATAAATTTTAATTATTTCATATAAATTCTCCCAAGCTCATGCTGGCAATTGATTTGATAGTTGAACTTTATTAAAATAATTCTTGATATTTATTTTAAATAGGATAGATTTAAAAATTATGAATCAACCATAAGTAATAGCTTATTACACAGATTTTAGAATTAGATAGACTTTATTTTGACTCATAATCTAATTGTTCCTAATTCTTGTCTTCTCCTCTGCAAAATAGGTATAGTAATACCTACATTATGGTATAATTGCAAAAATTAACCAAATCATAATTTTGGCTACCACATAGAATGTATTCATGGAAGAGTATTATTATTAGTATTATTATTATTCACCTCTACATTATGTTATAATATAATTATATTATAATTATAGAATTACAATATAATTCTTGCTCTGGGAAAAAAAAAAACTAATGTCATCATTTGTCCTAGCCATGTTCTGTTGAAGAATGCCTGTGATGGATGTTCTTCTGGTCAGCTGACTCTTCTAGTCATGATACAAAATCCACACATTAGAGCCTATGCAATTCTTTCCAGTTATTTAGCTGTCATAGCACAGCATCAAACACCTACCTCTCTGCATTCCCTTTGCCCTTGGATTTTTGCTAGGCTCTGTCACTAGGGGCATTAGAGTGAGACTGAAAGGCTAGTAGATGAGGAGGAGCTACTCCTTCCAATTTGCATCCTTCCTATTTACATCTTAATTGCATTCTGTTTGGGACTTTGGTTGTTGCTTTGATCTCCTGTTGCCCTGTCACACCAGCAGCCTTCTATACCCTGGAAGCAGCTTTTTGTTCCAATGCAGGAAATGATCACAGTACTGTTTATCCAACACCAGCCTCATCTCCTCTCTCAAGCTTGCTACCTCTACAGAGCTCTGCTCCAAACCACCAAGTGCTAATCATTCTAGCCTCCTCCCTCTTCCTAGGACTTTAATTAGTTTCTTTGTTACTTTGCATTTCATTAATGCATAGTTAATAATTTTTATTTGAAACTTTTCCTATTAAAATAACAGGTATGTATTTACCACCTGACTGGACTTTGACTGGTACCAATGAATTGTTCATCCTTCTTAGATTTCCTTTGAACTCTATTCCAGAACCCCTCTGGGATAATCTGATGGCTAAGCTTACTCAGTCCTTTACTACCCCAATGGATACAGGCATTTCTCAAATAACTTTGATCTCTGCGATTGTTCAGGCTAATCCCAGCTCTCTGTCAAAGAAACGCCTGTCACCACACCTGATTGTTTTCCATTCATGTCTGCTGGCCTCTTAACAGAAGGCACATTTCGGCGGAGTACGTGGCATTCACCAGCAAAATCAGCCATAAAAGCCTCCTGACTTAGCTAGTAGCATAGCCAGTTGTCAAATTCAAAGGAGGTGTAAAAGCATCACTCATTCTGCTTTTCTTTCATCTCATCTGTCTCCAGGTTGTGCCAAAGAGTTCATCAGTAACTATTCCAAATATCATTTCAATCTTGGTACACCTTTGTAAAACAACATGCAGTAATTTCCTACCACCTATCAGATCAAGTCTAAACTCGTAGGTACCAGCATGAGGGTATTGGCTGATTAAATTGAGTATATTTTATAGTCTCGGAGTGACATTTCTATTTTGGAACTGTGGTTTCAGTGACAAACTCATGCTTCCCGGCCTGTCTGGTATCTTTTTAAAGAAAAGAAATTTGAACCTTCTGTAAGTGGAGACCAAGGAGGCCCAGGGAAGGGACAACCTGGAAAACCAACATGTGGTACAGGACTCTCACAGTATCGAAACTAAAGTGCACTGGGGGAAAGGCAGACAAAGAGCCAAACACTTAAAAAAAAAAAAAAAAAAAAAAAAAAAAAAAAAAAAAAAAAAAAAAAAAAAAAAAAAAAAAAAAAAAAAAAAAAAAAAAAAAAAAAAAAAAAAAAAACTTGCAAAGCACTAGAAGAAATCCTTTCAGAAATAATGATAGCTGCTTGGTCAGGCTTGAAGTGCTCCCCCTACCCGTATTCTCAGGAGACCTGAGAGCCAGAAAAATGCTCATTCTTCAACACCGATGATTGCTGGACTCCTGTAATAGCAGAATATTTGTGTGCATGCATTTCACCCTGTACCTATAGTAAAGGACCTTGTGCTCTTGCCTCTGTCTGTGAGTATCCTCGTCAGCCCAGTGGGACCAGCCTTCCCACACCCACACACAGACAACAGATTAAACTCCACAGAAGGGTTTACTTTTAAAAAAAAAAAAAAACCAGTTTATTTATTTATTTATTATTTTATTTTTTTCTTGTTTCAGAACTTTTGTTTATTTATTTACTTTTATGGCCAGCTCAGCCTGTCCTGAGGGCAGGACTGGCACAGCATGTGGTGCCGGGGATCAAACCATGGTCCCTGCAGCCACCTAAGCTTTCCTAAGCAGGCGCTTTAGACCACTGAGCCATCCTGCCGGGCCCAGGATTTACTTTTGAAACACTTCCTAAATAGTTCATTTCCAATAATTTATTATTTTTCATCATCAGACAACTTCTGTCTTTTGTTGAGTACATCATCGTTCTTCAGGTTTTACTAGATGCCACCTTGCTCTAAGTACCATGTCTAACTTACAGAATTTGAAGGGATAATTCATTTTACTTTTATATAATCCTAAATAGCCAGGGGGAAAAAAGAATGTGCAGAAAAGTATCTGTATGTTTAATAACATTTACATTATTGATATACATTATAGATTGCCTAAAAAGAAAGTTTGCAAGTATAAAGCATATTTACACATGTTTAGTGTTTCTACTGAAAATTTGCTTGGTTAATTATAATTTTGCCTTAATGTTAAATATTATGTTTGGATTTTTTTTTTCTTATGAGATGACTTAGTACTAAATTATCCTTATTTTTGATGTGTCTGTCGTGACTTTTTAAATATATTTACTGTTCATTCAGTTCATTTCGATGTTTCTTACTTCTAAGTCACACAGTTGCCATTTATTCTATTTTGGCTGTTTCATGATTAGAATATGGCATTTTGCAATTCTTTCACTCTTCTCTTTCAAGGATCTATGTCCTTAACTTAGCTTGATTTCTTAAGTTAAACTTCTCTGATTTCAGGAATATGCAGAAAATACTGAGTGCAAATTGAGAGATGCAATCAAAAGAAAGTTTATGCTACCTAATTTCACCAAAAAAGAAAGGAAGAAAATTTCATGCACAAGATAGGGAATGATGCCGCCTCTTACAAGTCATCCTCGTCACATAGTCTGAGCTTTGTACTTGACAAATTGTGAGATATTTTTAAGTTTTTACATTTTCCATGAAATAAAATGCATTTACTATGCATTATATCAGTGGAATAAATAATGTATTGCTACTTTAATGTGCAGAATATGCTAGTCTCCATGAATCATCTGGAGGAGGTGAATGAAAGCTCCAATGTAGCTATTTTTGTATAAAAGTCTTTATACCCAGTACTGCTGGCCAAACTTCACATTTATTTTTATTTTATACCCTACCTTAATAAACATAATTTGTCTTAGTTTAGTCCACTCTGAAAAAAAAAAATGTATTTAGTGGCTTAAACAACAGAATGTCTTACATTGTCCTGAAGTGTTAAGCCCAAGGTCAAGTGTCCAGAAAACAATCCCTTTTGGATGTACAGATGGCTATTTTCTCATTGTGGTATCTTCAGTGGTAGCAAGCTGAAAGACAGAGAGACAGAGACAGCGACACAGAGAATGAGAAGCAGACAGAGAGACAGGCCGAGAAAGCCTCTTGGTATTCTTCTTATGAGAATACCAATCTTATCCTCTGGTGTCTAACCAAGTATCTGCTGTATGCCTTTGCTCCAAATGCTGTTTAGAAAGTGGGGTTCCAACATGCAAATTTGAGGAGGGGGAACTCCCCTTCAATCAACAACACAATTCTTACATTAAATAAATATATAAAAACAGTGGAGACTAGTTTTGTTTATTGTCCCTGGAGCTCATCATACCTAAAGGACAGAATGTAAATAGATTCTCTGATGACTAAAATGCAATTTATTCAGAAATCCAACAGAAGTCGCCTTTTCTGGCACGCTAAGAAGCACCTAATAAATCATATCCAACCTCTTAGGGTGACGGACAGCACTCCTCCCAATCGGATGGCACCTTTGGTCCCTCCCTCTCGTATTCTTCCCCTAGGTATATATTCCCGCTCCCAGTCTTGAGTTCCTTATCCTGCCACGCTTACTTTCCTCTCAGGACTCTGGGCATGCTGCCCCTCTGCCTAAGCATTGCACCCCTCCAGTCTTCCAAAGTCAGCTCCTCATCATGCACGTGCTGACCTCACATGCAGCCTCTTGGGAGAGATCTTCCCAAAGCAGCCCACCTGCACCCTGTCCTACTACCCCGGGCATTTATCTGTATCTGAAATCATTTACTTGCTATTGTCTGTCATGCATTCGCGTCTCACGGGAGCCCCATCTTTCCTGGGGCTTCTCTCTGGCCCTTACCATTTAAGTCTGGTCCTGCGAGCTTTTCCTGATCCCTGGCTTGGACTCCAGTTCTTCACTGGGACTGGGATGTGCAGCAAATCCTATGCTGTTTGCCTTGGCTATGTCCTCTGCCTTCCTGCCACCGTCCCCTCCATGCTTCAGAGCTACACTTAGCTGGCTGTAGCTTCCTTCACTCCTTGTTCCCAGGGAGGAGTCTTCCTGAAACATTTCATCTTTAAAAGATGCCTGGGACAGGGATATAACTCAGCTGCACAAGCGCCTTCCTAGTAAGAACAAGGTCTTAAGTTTGATTAAAGAAAGAGATGCTATGCTATGCTCAGGAGCACAAAATCTTTGACTGAACACTGACCTCTTTGAGAAATAGGATGGATAGAAAAGCTGTTCTGTTATTGCTATGGCATTCTTTGAACAAAAAATTCTGTGAATCCTCCAGCATTTCTCAGTATTTACAAGAATATCATCTGTGCAACTGATTTCCTATTTATGGACAAAATACAATTCAGGTAGTTAACTATGGCATGTGGCAGCACATGGCATAGAGAGGCAGGCAGTTTCATGAGTATGGGGTCAAAATCTGAGATCAAATCTAACCTGTGCTACTCCAGCCACAGAACCCTAGAGACCTTATTTAAGATCTCTGAGCCTTGACCTCCTAAGTAGACATGAAGTGTGATAAAAGGGTTACAAAGTAGCTGTGAGGACCTAGTGACATAATGTCTGGGCAGACCTGCTCACACACTGACTGCAGAAGTACAGAGGCATGCATCCCCTCGGAGGGGAATTTGAAATATGCATCAAATTTACATGGATACTTCCCCACTGGCCCAGCCTGGCACCTAGCGCTATTTCTCTACCTGTGCACAAGACTATGTAAAGAGCCTTTATTTATCATAGCAAAGTATTGGAAAAAAATCTAGGTGCCCAAGCCCAGAAAGCTGGTTGACATAGGAATACTATGAGATTGTAAAAAGAATGAGAAAACCTGGGAACTGGTGTGAAGAAATTTCTAGGTGGTGTTAAGTGAAAAGAGTATATACAAAAAATGTTACATATGACAGAAAATAAATATATAGGCATCTTTTCCACATATACAAACACACATACATGTATCTCTCTCTCTCTCTCTCTCTCTCTATATATATATATATATATATATATGTATATATATACATATACATTCACATAGAATATGAATTTTATTATAAAAGATAATTACTATATATTATATTTTCTTATTTTGGAAAACTGAAATATAGGAAAGATAACCTGGAACATAATGAAAATTATTATTCATAAGGAATTAATAAGAATAGAAACATAGAAGCAAGAATAAACTTCTAAGTAAAGTTTTGAAATGTTGTCTTATTTTTTAAATGCATAAACATTATGCAGATTCAGCACTTCAGTTCATATTTGGGTAAAAAAGGATTTACCCAAATCAAAGTCTAAAAATTGCTATCAAACAAATAAATGAACTTAACTACAAACCAACTCAGTCACGTAACTATTCATACAGGAAGAAATAATTAAGCAGATTCTGAACACAGTTTCTGACGGCCTATACATGTGCCAACAGGTCAGACGAGTTCACATTGTGAGGCCTGCTATAGCACGTCTGTCCGGGAACCTTAATCCGTTAACGTTACAAACAGCATAACAGGCAACAGGGACAATTGTAGATGAATGAAGACCAGTGAAATAAGCAAGGAAGACAGTGGATAATACTCCTTGGATCTTGGATTGAACAGAAGAGTTGCCCCAGAAAACACTGATGGAACAGCGGGTAGAGATCTAAAACTGGACTGCATTGTACAATATAGTTATATATCAACATTAAAATCCTGCAATACAGTTAGAATGAGGTTATATCTTTGTTCTTAGGAGACGTTAGCTGAATTATTTTGGGAGGAACTATAATGATTGTATATGAAACTTACTTTCAGATTTATAGCAAAAAAAAGAGAAAAAGACCAAATGCTCAAAATGTTCACTGTATTACTCTAAACTATTCTGATTTAAATTTTTTTTAAGTGAAACATTGAGGAGGTAACTCAAAACAAACAGTCCAAAAAAAGATTTGGGCCTGTTAGCTATTACTATCTCTGATTCTCCCAGTCTGGAAGCCTGTGAGAAGGAAACCTGGAATAAGTACATATGGTTGATAAATAAAAAAGAAATCGTGTACTGGGATCTATTTTCAGCCTACTGAAGCATGTCAGTTGGTGCTTTACTTATTCGTTTCCCATAGGATTTACCCAAACAAATAAAACTGCCTCCAACTTTAAAAAAGGGAGCAATACTGGCTCCAAGTTTCCCTAGAAAGAAGCAGTCAACTCGTATCCTTACATTACCTCGGGCTCTTCTGGAGAGCTCTCTGCAGCAGCTCTCCAGCCAGCCTCTGGGAGAAGGGGAGGGTTCTGCCTCCCATGGGGAGCTGGGCTGGGGCCAGGCAGCAGCTCCCATCCTGCCCTCTGAGGGTACAAAGCACCAGGCCGCAAGGCAGAACCCTGGGCTATGGGCTCTGTATCATTTCAGCTTTAACTCCTGGAAGCAAAGCAGAAAGGTTTTCTCCCACATCAGGGAGTGGGAAGTACAATTTACAATAGATTAAGTTCACTTTTTCGGGAAGACCTTTAAAAAATCTATAAGGCTTTTTAAAAAAAAAAAATCTGATACACAATAGACCTAACAAAACACTTTTAGATACTCTTAAATTACATACTTTTAAAAAATCTTTTTCCCAGATATATAATATTTGCCTCACAAAATGATGAAATGGCAATTTGCCCCAGGTCTTCTATTTTCCTTTCTTTCAAGCCTTGAAAGCATGTTTTATTTCTATTGCAAGATTGTGTCCAGGTACAGACAGACCCCTTTGTGACTGGTTAAAAGCCATAGAAAAGCTCTATTCAAACATAATGCTGCTCATATCCAGATCCATGCCAGGAGGAACAAATTACACAAAAGCAACTAAAGAAAACTGTTTTATGGATACCACTGCGTTACATTAGCTGACAAGGGAGAGATGATTACATTTATAGATTTTTTTGTCCTTTTATAGAGGTAGAATCTATATGCAGTTGAAAAGCTGTGTATTTTCACCACTGGAATTTGAATTCAGCTAATGAGAACTAACAACAGAAGGAAAACTCCTCGCAAGGCTGCCTGTCTTGCTTGGCCTTTCCAGTGGCCGTAAGCCAGGCTGCTCTGCTCACCTGTGGCCCACAGCCCTAGCGATGTGCAGGTGAACCGCAAGACTCCACTTCTTTTGCATCAATTATAATGTCAAGATATTCACCTCTTTCAAGCATGCATTCGAGGGCTACTAGTGGAATGAGACACTTTCAATACCAGGCCCTAGTTAGAGAGCATTGCCCTATATCTGCAGCATATGAGCCTCCGTGCTGCAGAGCAGGGCCACACATATAATTCCGTCTAGTCCTGGGGACTCTGGGAGCCGATTCTGTGTTTGGCTTTTCCACAACATGCTTCCTTAAAACAATGGAGGAAGGCATGGCCATTGTCAACACTACGGCTTTATGTCTACCATTTATCAGAACGGAGAAACAGGTAAGAAAGTAGGAGGCAGGGAAGGGGAGGAAGGGACCGAGAAGGAGACTGGTTCAGCTTTTGCTACTTAGCAGCTGTGTGAACCCAGACAAATGAAAATATTTCTCTGTGCCTATTTCTTCAACTGCAAAATAAATCAGCACTTTAAAATAATAGCTCTAGGGCCTGCAAGATAGCTCAGTAGACTAAATGCCTGCTTTAGCAAATGCAGGGACTAGGGTTTGATCCCTGGTCCTGCATGCCATGCCAGCCCCACCCCATGGCACACTAAACTGGTGACTGAGTCCAGGCCTCATGGTGCACGCCTATAATTCCAGCACTAGCAGAAAACAAGAGGATCACTATGAGTCTGAGTTGCATAGTGAGACCCTGTACCAAATACATAAAAATGAAAATGGAAAAAAAATTGAAGCCATAAAATAATAGTTCTTCATTGATTTATCTATTTAAGTACATTAATAGGTTTTACTTATTTTTTAATTTTTAAAAAATTTTTATGAATTTAAGACCAGATGTATGGGGTCTCACCATATAGGTCAGACTCCCAGTGATTCCCCTGTGATCGGCCTCCCAAGAGCTGGGATTACAGGGGTACAGCCCTGCGCCCAGTTCCACCAGCCATCTCAGTGTGCCCCAGGGAATTAACCCCAGCCAAAGCAGGCACTTTAGTCCTCTGAGCTACCTGGCCAGCCCGTACATTAATAGGTTTTAATAGTAGTTGGATAAGAAAGTTACACATGTAGAGGCAGAAGTAGTCTCACTGCACTGTGATGGTACAGTGGTCACTTTCATGAACTTCTCCTTGCAGACTTTTAAATGAAACAACACGACCTGATGCAGTATGAAGGAAAGCAGGGCAAGCGCACCATGCACAGCTGTAAAGGTCTTACACTGCACAATCCAGGAACAACATTCATGTCCTAGTATACCTGAGTAGTGGCACCCCAGAGTTGTGGAATGAACAACCTGAGAAACCACTCACAGCAGCCCACTAGTGACAGAAAAATGCTTCATACAAGAGACACTGACATGGGTCATACCACAAAAAGGGAAAATTATGTGAGAACATAGAAAATGAATGAGGATTACGAGACCATGGTTGCCATACTAGGCAGGATGTGTATATATATATATGGTAGAAAACTGAAACGATAACAGGCCTGCTAAGTGAGACTAGATACTCTGCATGTTATTCTCCAGCAGTAGCGCATGGAGTAGAGCCTTAGCTGGGGCTCAGCATAGCTCCTCCGCTTTCTGCCAGCCTCCAGTTTCCAGGTGGAGACTTACACGCTTCTGAGGATTGTCTGAACTACACGAAGCCCACCCGTTACTGGAATGAAGAGAAGGAAAGCACTGTGACTAAGAGGGAAGCAGGCCTTATCGCAAAGCTGCGGCCTCCGTGGGCAGCCCGGCAAGGCAGAAGCCAGCCAGACCTCCCGGCAGCCCACCTACTTGCTATCTCAACACACGAGAGTGACGAGCTGACTTCTTTTCCCTCCAGATTCACGCGCTGAAGCCCTAGCCCACAGCACCTCAGCATGTGGCTCTACTTGGCTAGAGCATTGTTTGTTTATTTGTTTGTTTGTTTTTTAAGAATTATTTTTATTTTATATTTTGTCTTGTTTCAGAACTTTGTTTGTTCATTTATTTATTTGTATGGACGGCTCAGCCTGCCCTGAGGGCAGGGCTGGCGCATCATATGGTGCCTCAGATCGAACCGAGGTCCCTGCAGCTGCCTAAGCTTTACTAAGCAGGTGCTTTAGACCACTGAGCAATCCTGCCGGGCCCCCGAGAGCATTGTTAAGCTGCAACGCTCAAGTGGGACTCCAGGGAGGGCCTTGCTGTAGTCTGACTGAGGACAGGATGGGCAGGCAGTGAAAGGCAGTGTCTGGAAGCCAGGCCTAAAGGCTTCAGGAAGAGCCAAACCTGTGGACACCCGAGCTTTGGTCTTCTGGCCTCCGGCACTGGGCAGGATAAACTTCTATTACTGGAACTGAGTCTTTGATATGGGAACCCTGACAAATGCGTGTGACCCAGAACAGCTGTTTTTATTATTTGCATTCATTATAAATGTCAGCGAGTTTACATTTCATTTTCTGTAGATTTCAACTGAAATATTTAACAAATGCAGGGGTCCCACCCTCATGAAGCATAAGGTCTAGTTAAAAAAAACAGGTACGTAAATAACCAAATGCAATACAGTGTGACGGGTGAGTTGTTCCAGACGGTGCACTTCGCTGCTTCCCCAGCTATGTAACTGGCACTCCGGAAGAACGTTTTCACAAGTTACAGTGTGATCGATGCATTGGACAAGCAGTGTGGTCCTACGCCCTGAGTGCCTGGAGCCCTCCGAAATGCATATATGCAGCCTCAACCCCCAACGTGACTGAGCTTGAAAGTGGGGCCTTCGTGCAGGTAATTCAGGTTAAATGGGGTCAAAAGTATGGGGTCTTGACCGAATAAGAATAGTGTTCTTCCAGGTGTAGTGGAGCCCGCCTGTAATCCTAGCATTCTGGGGGACTGAGCTTTCCTCTCTACTACTGCGGTACTTAAAACTCTCTCCCTTCCCAAGTTGAGATCCGCCTCTGTATTACCAAATGGTAGGAAGACTGCAAGTTTGAGGCCAGCCTGGAAAGCTTATGACATAGAGAGAATTTTTTCTTAAAATTTAAAAAATTTAGTGGTTGCTAGGTGGAAGGAGCCATAGCCCTCTGCTATTCTGTGGCCGTGGGCCTCAATGAGGGCCACAAGGTGACTAAGAATGTGAGCAAACCAAGGCACAGCTGCCACCGAGGACACCTCACCAAATACACCAAGTGAGTGTGGAACATGATCTGGGAGTTAGGGTGGGGGAGATAGCTCAGTAGAATGAGAGAGAGAGAGAGAGAGAGAGAGAGAGAGAGAGAGAGAGAGAGAGAGAGAGAGAGAGAGAGAGAGAGAGAGAGAGAGAGAGAGAGAGAGAGAGAGAGAGAGAGAGAGAGAGAGAGAGAGGAAGAGAGGGAGAGAGACAGGCAGAGAGAGAGGGAGGGAAGGAGGGAGTGAGGGAGGGAGGCAGGAAGGCAGGAAGAAAGAAAGAAAGAAAGAAAGAAAGAAAGAAAGAAAGAAAGAAAGAAAGAAAGAAAGAAAGAAAGAAAGAAAGAAAGAAAGGAAGGAAGGAAGAAAACGGGAGGTGTGCAGCTTCAGGCCCTAAGAGCAGCATACCATGGAACTGCTCAAGGTCTCCGAGGACAAATGCACCCTCAAGTTATCAAGAAAAGGGCGGGGACACACATCCATGCCAAGAGGAAGTATGAGGAGCTGAGCAACATGCTGCCTGCCATGAGAAAGGCAGCTGCCAAGGACAGAGCCCCAATGGAATAAAGCTTTGCAGGAAAAAAAAAGAATTCAAAATTTAAAGAGGGCTGAGGATAATAGTTTACTACAAAGGCCCTGGGCTCTAGCATCAATTTAGAGACAGAGACAGAGACAGAGACAGAGACAGAGACAGAGACAGAACTAGAAAGAGGCACAGAGACCTGAGAATTCAATCTCACTCTCTCTGCCTTAGAAGAACACATCAGGAAGTTGTCCCACCTGGCTGCTGCAGTGCACATCTATAACCTAGTACTAAAGGAGGCTGAGGTAGGAAAAGTGCAAGCTTGAGTCCTGTTTAGGCAACTTAATGAAAACATATCTCAAAACTTAAAAAAGAAAACTATAGATACAGCTCAGTGGGAAAGCTTCTTGGGTTTGAGCCCAAATGCTGCAACAACAACACAGGAGGGTAGCAGGTTACACTTAGGAAGGGAACCCTCATGAGAAAGTGACTCTAGCAACCCTTCATCTGGCACCCTTGCCCCTTAGTACTCACGGAAGACTAGTTCCATCATTCTGCATCTGTGCTCAAACCCGTAACTTGAGTCATTCATCTACAATGGTATCCTACTTGCTCATAACCTAAGTGCACATGCTTGCAATCATCTCATGATTACCTACAGCACCTACTACAATATAAATGCTAGGTAAATAGTTGCTATGCTGGTCTTTACAGAACAGTAACAGGAAAATAGCCTGCGTATGCTCTGTATGAATGCAATTCTGGAAAATATTTTCTATTAGCTGGCTCAATGCGTGTGCATGAAACCCACAGACATGGGGATCAATAGAATTTCTGGCCTAGAGAACTATGAGAACCTGCATTTCTGTTCTTCAAGTCACTCATCTGTAGTATTTTGTCATAGCATCTGAAACAGATGAATACACTAAAAAAGTTCACAGAATATTTTTGGAGCACATAACCTAAACTTAGACATCATAGAAGTCATCCTAAGAAAAAAATTCATTTTTTAATATTAGACCCAAATGATTACTAAGAGGTACTAAGTCAAAAGGAGGACCGAGATGGGAAGACGCTACCCAAAAATGGCTTCCCAGGCAAAGTAGGAGAGTCACTGAAAGGAAGATGCATTTCCGGTCCACCCTGGGTTTCACTAAAGGCAGAGTTGTGAAAAATTAGCAACAGCAGGGCCTCAAGCATCCTTTTACAACCCTTCCTTAGTAGTTTGGGCTTTAGTCTGAGATGAATAAAAAGCTACAATATCCCTAAATGTAATAACTAGGCTTATTTGTATTATGTAAAATGGCTTGCAAACAATCCAGAGGGAAATCTCCTCTTGCACAGTTTTTCAAACATTTGCTCAACATCATGTAGTTGGCACTCAGGGACATTTGTTTAATAAATATTTGAGTAAGAACTTTCTGCAGTGTACTTTGGTCCTCTCCTACCATTGTATTGCGCACATAGTGCTAATCTGAAGATGCTTTGATCTCTCCTTGACATGGCAAGGTAGCCTTTCTCTCTGTCAACCCAAGCGAAGATCTCTCCTTAAACACGTGCCGCCATTGGGTTACCAATTAAGATTCACCCCTCTACAGGCATAGTTCAGTGGTACAGTGCCTGCCTGGAAAGCACAAGGTCTAAGTTCTAGTCCCTGTAACAACAACAACAAAAAGGTCCAGCCCTTGCATCAGTTATTTCCAGAAAATCCAGCACAGAGATGGGCTGTAAAGACTGAGCTCAAATGAGCCACTCTGGCCTGCCCAACTGCTGTGTGTACCCTGCCACTTCCTGCAAGGCCTTTGGATGGTTATTGCCTTTACAACTTTACCATTCTCTGTCTTCCGGAAAACAACAGCTAAACATCAAAGTGTGAAACATTTTGTTCAGGGATCTGCTAGGCATGTCAGAGCACATTCTCTTTTCTTTTCTTTTCTTTTCTTTTCTTTTCTTTTCTTTTCTTTTCTTTTTCTTTTTCTTTTCCTGACCTTCAAAGTGTTTTATGAGACCTGTAATAGCACAGTAGCATATTTAGTCTTTAAGAAGACGTACAACAGTTACTGACGGGTCAACCAAGTTTTTGTGCATCTCCCAAGCCAGCTAAGCATGGGACATAGGTAGTTTGACTTAGGATCACTGCCTTACTCTACGCGTGTTCCCTCAACTCAAACTTCTCAGTTTGCTGCTTGCCGGACATGATACTGGATGTGGGGTGCTTTGGCCTGATGATAATAGAAATTGACAATCAGGCCAAAAAGTGTGAGAATACAGGCAAAACTTTTGATTCAGAAGAAGAGAGGAGGAAATGGCTTCAGCTTGATGACAAGAACTGAGCGGATGGTAACAGTGATGGAGAAAGTCAGACTGGCCTGTTAACAGAGGAAAAAGATCAACTTTTACTGGGCTGTTGGGGTAGACTAGAGCCACTTTGATTATTTACTTCTGGCCATAGTTTAAATAGTGTTTCCTGGGTTTTAAGGAGTAGGCATCCAGCTTAGGCTGGGAATTATTACTTTTTTTTGTTGGTGCCCCTATTATGTGTAAATACTGTGGCCTTGTTTCAAAGACAAGCTGCTATGGTTGCTAAGATAACACAGGGCAAGAGACATGAATTCTGCCTCTAGTGGGTAATGGGTTAAGGATTCTGGGTTTCCTCTGTTCCTCTGCAGAGAGCCCCAGTAACTTCATTTCCTCATCTCATTTATTCTTAGAGGCATTATCGCAAAGCCACACTGGCTTTAATGATATATCTGAGGTTTTCTTTTTTTTTTTTTTTTTCAACTGAGTAAGACTGTTTAGGAGAGTGAGGCATGGGAAAGAATACATGCCATAGCTTTAATGGGGAAGAGGCCCTAAGTGAAGCAGGTACCCTTGTAATTTGTCCCCATGATGACTATTTCAGCCATCCCTTAGTGTCAGCATTTGAGAAAGATAAGTGGTCCTTAAAGATCTTTAAAACACTTTTCCATACATGCATTTCTTTAATGCATAGTTAGTACACTGGAAAATCCTCAGTGTAATGAAACCAAAAGCCACAGCTGTGGAATGAGACTGAACAACCCAGGCCAAGATTGACAAGGTGAGCGAGCCCTACCCCCAACCCAGCCTCACTACTGACTGCAGCTGCAGCAAGAAGTCATTTTTAGAAGAGATGTTTACATGATCAATAATCTTTCAACATCCTAGTCAGAAATACCAAACTTGGAACTCAACAAGAGAGTCTTCCAGAAAAACTGACACTTCCAAATTGCTTCAGCAACAAAAATGTGTCATTCGAGCCAGCTGCAAGTTTGGAGGAAGATCAATAGTGTAGTCTGAAAGACAAGCTCGCTTGAGTTCTTCACCACTCTTCCCACTTGGACTTTTTCAATTGTTTGACCAAGTTCAATGTGTTTGTTTCACAAAGAAGTAATATTTAACACCTACCCTTACAGAACAGCTCTGATCATCTCCAGCATAGTGTTTTCTCTGCTAGTAGCTGTTAGGGCACTAACAGGTCTGTTAGGATCTTCATGTTTGCTTTCAGTTTTCCGCTCCCTTACTATCAATAGTAGACAGAGTCTATAAGTCACCTCCTTTCGCTTTTCTGTCCTTCAGGTCAATTCCACTGGCCACGGACTAGAGGAGCCGAGATTAGCACACAGGCAGATGTACTGGGGATGCAGTTAGGGCCAACAAGGGAAGGAAGTAAAGCAAATGGGTTTGGTAAAGGAAGATGGAAAACTGGATGAGTTCAATAAAGGCTGGTCCCCAAAGGAATTCTGAATTTAGTGTGGTCCAGGGGTCATCCCAAGTTTAGGAAAGGTGGCCAGGCTCTGTATTCTCAATTCTACAAGCTACCTGAATAGCATAAGGGCTACTCCAGGCAGAGACCAAAGAACCAAGGACAAGGTAGCTCCACCAAGCAGAGGGGAGCATCTCAGCTGTGAGGACTCAGTAGCAGCACTTTCAGCCTCTGAAACTGGGTTTCTTGGGTGGGAAGAGGGATGTAGATGGTGCCCAGAGCATCTGCAATATCTCTACCCAATAATGTGAGAAGTAGACCGAGAAGAGGAGATGGCCTGGCTTGGATTTACTCATCCACATTTTGTTTTTTCTTTTGCCTTTGCATCTAGGTCATCCCTCATTTCTTCCTGCAAAATTCTGGTTTGCATTCAGAGACACACCACAGAGGGACCTTCCACTTCAGCCCCTCCTGGAGCAACAGCCTGAGTTGGGTGACTTTAAGTTTTTCAGTGTTTTGGTATGTTTAAGTATATGAAATGATCTTTTTTTTTTAAAGAAGAATTTATCACACTCGCTTCTAATTTCTCTTGCCAGCTTGAATTGTAAAAGCACAGTATCTCAGCTGTCTTCGGGTTAGACCAAGAAGCCCTGCAGCCATTGTTGCTAGGGGAAGGTTGTGCATTCCAAACACTCAGCTGAAAAGAAGGGTTGGAGCAGTGCCCAGGTGGAGACTGCACACAGGTAATGCTGAAATGATCGTGTTACACTTGTCAACCCTTCAAACCCATACAGAAGGGGAGCGAAAGCCCATTAGGAGGTGAAGCCATCTTTTTACTGTGCCTTGCCTAAACTGATGCTATAAGCCAAAACACTGCTCTCATCAGTTTGTTCCAACAAATAAATCCAGCATCACACACTCCAAAGCGAGGTAGGCTGTTTCAAGCGATCACACATTTTAATGGAATCTCATTTAATTTCTGGAACAAGCACATCTTGCCCAGGCACTGCAGCTGTCATTACAAACAGGATCTAGTCGCTGCCCCCTCTATCCCCAGCATTATCCCTGCTTTACAGAAAAGGAAGCTCCAGCATGAGGTGCTTCAATGACTTTAGCCCCAAACCGGGGATCAGGCTGCAGCAGTCAGACAGCTGGCGGTCCTCAGGGTTCACCCTGGCTGATCACCCCACGTGGATCCACTCCCAGCTGGAGGTCCTAGAAGTCCCTTTAACTCTCCTCGGCTCCCCTACCTGTAAAGCAGGCTAAAAGCAGCCCTTCCCCCACAGATTCAGTGTTCAGTCACCAACCCAAGCAGAAAAATCCACCTTGCCTCAAGAAGGACCCAAAAGTTGACAGTTTCTGAGAGGGACTTTATTTTCCTCCTCAGATTTCCCCAGGTTCAGCCACCTCTTATTGTTTTGACAGCAACATTAATAATCATGCCAGCTCTCCCCCGGCACAACCAAAGCACCAAGTAAAGCCCAGAGTAGGAGATGTGCCCGGTGCAATAATGCTGGTTAAATAAGTACGTTCATTACCTCCCAACAGTAAAGGAGTTTAAAATCCGTCAATTCATCCCACTGAGGGAGATTATGTGATTTACATGTTAAAATGCCCCTGTGGTTTGATTTGCATAGCAAAGACTTTAGGGGCACAGAAACAAAGCATCGCTGCATGACAAGAGTACTATTAGCATAGAACATTCAGATTTTCAGACAGCCTGGCTTGGCAAACAATCCTGTACCTTCACTGCACACGTGGAGTTTATAGGATTTGACAGTTTCTCATCTATGGTTAAAAAAAAAAGAGAGAGAGAGAGAGAGAGAGAGAGAGAGAGAGAGAGAGAAGTTAGGGAGAGAGGGATGGGGTGGGGTGAGGTTTACTAGAAACGCTGTCTTCCTAAGTGTAATAATTAGTCTTTCCTTAAGGGGCTCCCTCCTCCCATTGCTTCCCCCCCCCCTTCTGATATTCATTTCAAGGCAGAAATATTCTGCCTGATGATACAGGGAGAGCTACAACCACTTCTGAAAGCAGGCAAGCTCAGTCAGAGGCTCCAACTTGTCAACGTACATACATGGACACACATGCGTGCACATGTACACACACATACATGTAATCAATTTTTATTAAAAACTCTGAGCTCAGTAAATTCTCTTAACTTCTATCACAATTGACTTTGAGCTCAAACTTCTGGGCTGCCCTCTACCAAAATTAGGGAACGGGTCAAGCTCTGCCTTTGGCCCCTTCTTCTTCAGAGCAGCCACTGGATAGTCACTTATCTGATGGCCTAGAGCAATTTGCAGCAGGAAAGGAACCTAACCTGAGACATGTAGACCTGTGCTTCCGCAGGTCCTGCTGCCTACTACAGAAAATCACTTTAGGAGTCTAGGTTAGAGAGAAGAACTAAGCAGAAAAGAGATAAAGGGATTTTAGGACAGTAATCATGGCATGTTAACCAGCAGAGGGAAGACATGGCCTTTCTCTTAGGCTGTTTTGCTAAAAGAGTACAGAACGCCCCCTCCCCTCTTCCCCAAGGACCACACTTGCTACAACAGCACCAGCATGGGATGCCATGGTATCTCCAAGAGTGTGACTACCTGTTGATCCATATCTTACTCTAGGAGACAATGCCTTGAAACATGGGGAAAACTCCAATAATGTCATACTCATGGCCCGGCACAAAACTAACCAGCTGTAAGCCACTGAAGTGACCATGAAAGCTAGTGGCCCCTTTCCCCTTTTCCCAGCTCCCAGAGCCTACCAATCTCTTACTTTCCTGTAAGTGTATGCTGAGTTTTGATGATTCTCTGTGTGAATTTCCATTATCATGGACGCAAGGACCCAGGCTATCCAGCAATAAGAGTTTGCTCTGTGAAGTCTGAGACAGGGCATATGGTGACCCTGGATGGCCTCGGGGCATCTTCCTCGCTCCAGGGCAATTTGCTCTTCAATCCTCACTCACTCACTTTGACTGTCTCAACCTTATTCCAAAGGTACCTCTTGCTCTCAACCACTCACTGCATCACAAACATGCTAAAATGCATGCGCATGTATAGCTTTCTTCATTCGTTCATGGAATATTGGTCAATGTCTCAGTTACTCTTCTCTCATTGCTAAGACAACTACCCAACACAAAAAACGAAGAAAGGAAAGGCTAATTTAGCTCACAGTTACTGGAGCTTTCAGTCCATACTCGGCCAGCTCCAAGGCAACATGGCACATGGCAGAGACCAACCTTTCCTGGTGGCAGCAAAAAGCAGGAGAGCATAGGGAGGGGCTGCAGCTCAGGTAGCTAGAAGCCTTTCTCCCCTCCATACATTGTAATGCAAACTACCTGCCCCAGGGCAGATGCAGCATCCACACCCACAATAATCAATCATGAACCCCAGGAGCTGCCCCATGACTACATGAGGCTTTGGGGGAACACCTAGACACAAACCATAACAGTCAAGTGTCATCTAATAAGAAGAGGAGCATAGAAGATTTGAGTTAAGACAAAGATTCTCTCCTTGACCATACTCTAATCATGGTCCTCTGCGCTCTGTTCAGCTAGGCCCTGACTTCAGTGCTTCAGTGTTATTCTTTCCATTGTTCAATTTCACCAGAATCCTGCAAAGTAGTTCAGACAGAATCTCACACTCAGTATCTGGCCATACTCAATACTGATCAGGTTTGTCTCCCACCACGGGGTGCTCCATGTGGTGTCTGCCTAACTGGCCTGCCTTCAGCAAGAATACTATGTTAGTTTAACCAGAGCCCTCCCACCCTGACACCCTTATTCCTGAGGTTTCCTTTAGTAATTTTCCATCCACCTAGTGCCTCCACCCTGCCCCTTCGCTATCAGATCTTGCTTCCTTACAGTTTTCCAAGCTAAACCCAATTTCTATCTCTTACAAAGTTTTGTTTTAAAGATCCCTATACTTACCATGCTGTTCATGAATGAATTATGTCTTGATTGTTTGACTTAATTACTTTTTCTCATTTCTGAGACAAAATACCCAACATTCAAAGTTAAAGAGAGAAACATTTATTTGGCTTACAGATTGTAGAGGTTTCGGTCCATAGTCAGCTTGCTCCAAGGCAGGCTGACATGACCAAGAGCATAAAGGAGACACAGCTCACAGTGGGCAAACATAGCAAAACAACCAAGGGCTAACACAGCAACTTCTATTCCTTATATGTTATCCAGGCTCCTCAGGGTGGGTAGCACTCACACCCTTAATCCTAGCACTGCATGTGCAACAATCCCAGTGTCACACAGTGTAGATCCAGCCACCTCTGGAAAAGCCCCACCATTGCTGCATAGGGCTCGGAGGTGCTGTCTAGACACAAGCCATAGTACCGTCCTTAACAAGTATCCTGAATGGCTATTAGCGAGTTCTAACTTTACCCTATTTATTATCTGGACAAGTCATTAATTGTTCTGCAACCTAGTTTTCTCTCCCCTATGATGGACAAGAAAAACTCTTCAGATTCTTTCCAGCTGTAAGACAAGAGAAATTAATAAGACAGCTGAATGCAGAGTGCAATCAAGCACACTGAGCCACAGCAGGGTGTTGGACTGAAAACCAAGGTGAGCGTCCCACAAGTCCTACCTTCACTGTTTTGTCATCTGTCACTTTAAGAGTTTCTCACTTCCTTTCTCTGAACTAGTCTCTAACTCCTTAAGAAAAGGATATCAACAAATGTGTCTTACGGCTGTGGTGAGAGTTAAATATAGTGTTCAATGTGAAAAGCACGTTGCAAATTATAAATGCAACACACTGTTACTAATGTGTTAACTCAGAGGAGATTGAAATTCCAAGTACTAACAGCAGGATGCATGGAACACTTCTTTAATCCATTGATTTTCGGGGTGAGACAGGGAGAGGTTTTTGCCTCTATGAGTAGAACTGGCAAAGTCTGGGGACATTTTGATTGTCACAGTGGGGTGGCCTAGGGGTTCTACAGATGGGTGGCAGCCAAGGATGATGCTAAATGTTCTACATGGCACAGCACAACCCACAGCAAAGACTAATTCTTCCCAGTAACAAGCTTGGTACTAAAAATCTTCCTAACTAGTGCCTGCCCGTTTTCCCATGGCAGAGGATAGGTCTGGTTGGTGTGGATCACCAGTATTTAGATGCATGAATGCCTAGACGAATGTGGCTCTGTGACAGATCTCCCACCCAAAATAATTTTCCTCTGAGATTTCATCATTAAGATCATGGAATTTGAAACTCCTGTCCTGTGACTTAAAAAATGTCATAAGTGAATGTGCAGAAAGATCACCGAACATGCTAATAACTTTAGAAAATATACTTACTTTTTACTAGACTTAGGGAAGTGTTATAGTTTATGTCTAGTTGTCACCCCTAAAGCCTCATGCAATTATGAGGTGTGGCTTCTATAGACTGAGACTTGATTCATGATCCCTGGAATTGTGTTTTAGTACTGACAGGATTATCAGTCTGAGTGAGGCTGAGACTATGGGTGTGGTCTAGGGCGGATATCCTAAAGCGGAGAGCCTGAATGTAATAATATAAAGAGCGACAGAGAGACAGACTCAAGCTGTTGCTGTTGCTCTGCTGCCTTGATCAGTTTCCTGCCTCTGCCACCATTTTGTTGCTGTTCCACAGCCATGAACTGGATGCTCTCTGCTCTGTTGCACTCAGCCTTGGGCCAGCCGAATATGGACTGAAACCTCAGTACCTGTGAGCTAGATAAGCCTTTCCTTTCTTCATTTTGAGTGTTGGGTATTTGTTTCAGCAATGAGTAAAAAGTAACTAATACAGGAAGGAAAGCCAAATCACTAAAATATTTATTGTGTATAATGAGGCAATGAGAGTTAAAGATATAGTATATAAATAATTACACAGTGCATCATTTATAAAGTATGGCTGAACTCATGGAACGTGAACATGGTTCTTTTGTAAGCACACAGTGAGGACATAGCTGTAGAGATCACTGTTACCTGCAAATCTACAAATCTAAAGGTCTGTTAAGGATGCTTAATGTAATAAGGTAAAATATCTGTGTTCATTTGCTGAGTTACGGCTTTTAAAAACATTTGACTATTAGCTGGGCATCACACATTCTGAAGAGCAAGTGTCCGCTCGAGCAATGGCTCTAGAAATCCTTCTTCAAAGGCTGCTAAGCAGGGAGTGCTGTTGAGAGTGCCGGGTGGTGCATCAATCATCTCAGTCCTTAACTCATTCCACACCTTAGATGGGCACAAACAAACTCCAAAACAAGAAATGCTACTTCACATTTAAGTATAAGCATCAATGTTTTTGTTAAAAAAAAAAAAAAAAACACTTTAAATTTATATGCATTATTTCCCACCATAATTCCCAAAGGAAGACCTTACCATAAATGAGGAAACAAAGTTGTAAACCATAAAACTTTCAAGCAGGATTAGAGCTCACGACACCTAAGTGCTTTCAGCTCATGCCAACAATGCTGAAAATGTATCGTCACCTTTTCTGAGTTTTCTCTGTAATCTTGATGTTCTCGCATCCTGTTTTCTCTCAACAGCTTTTTGAATAGCAGTGACTTGGTAAGCCATGCTATTGCAATGTTTGACCAGATTGTCCCATATGTCAAATTTATACCACATTTCTAGCCTTGAGCCTGGTGTGAAGGTCTCTGAATCTTGGCAACTTTGACCTGAGTTGAGAGTTCTTTCCTTTACCCTCTAGCAATGTTGCCAGTGGCAGTGGCGTGGGCTCTCTCCACTGAGATAAGAGCCTGGCAGTGCAACAGTCCAGTGCAGGGGAAGTCATGTAAAAGATAGAGCTCAAGAAGACCACGTTCAAGGTGAGCAGAGGTCACTGCCCCTGAGAGCTCAGTGAGGTGGTACTGACACCACCCACAGAAACCGTGGTTTTGTAGTGCACTGGTAATTGTAGTCTCTGTGAGGAAGTGGCTCATTAAAGTATATATAGATAACATTCCAGATTTTTCTTGCATCTAAGTTACAACCATGGCAGTTTTGAAAATGGTATGAAACCTGTCAAGTCACCAGGGTGCCATTTTTTAAATTACTACTCCAGTGAACTAAGTGGCACCTCACAGAACTTACCTTATGTTCAAAAATTGTTCTTACAATTAAAGGATAAAACCATTTGACAAAGCCCTACGAATAATTTAAGTTCTAGATGAATCTAAAATAGTCCTCTCTTTGTCCATGCAATTTCCCCTAACACTTAAGTGAACTCTGAAATTTTCTAATTAACAGTTTATTGTAAAGTGTTTTTAAAAGGTATTATTCTCCTTTGATCTCTAAACTTGTATGCATGCACGTGCACACACACACACTCGCACATGCACACTCTTTCTTTGCAGAGTTCCTTTTTGAGGTTTCTCGTGAAGGACAATCACCTCCCTCCCATTGGAGGCCGGGAGACGAATGTAAAGAGCAGCTCAGCACCGTCTCAGACCATAGATGATTTAATGTAAGATATGATCCGAATGTTTAAAATGGCCACAAGCAAAAGGGAGAGGATGAGCGTGTGTCTGTGTGTGTGTTTGCATGTTACTGGGTGTTCAATCTGAGGCCTGCAAACTGAACTACATTTGTTTTGTACTTTTGATTTTGTCACAAGACCTCGCAAAGTCACAAAGTTGTAGAGTAATCTGGGCTTATTTTCTAAAGATCTGCATATGTATATAAGGGAGAGGTTTGCGGTCCTGTGTGCATTACAGTAAGTTAAATGGTCAAGGAACTTTCCCTGGGCAGCAGTAATTGGTGGTGGGGACGTTTCAGGTGGGGGACACTGTTGGCACGCTCAGCACAGAAGAATGGGCAAGGTGGCTGGGATGTTGATCCCATGGAGTGAAGGAAAGCTAATGGGAAGGAAGTCTTGTGACTGAGAATCATGTGCGTCCAAAATATTTTTAGAGGTTGGGCTGGTGACACAGCTCAGTGGACTAAGCACCTGCTTAAGCAAGAGCAGGAACCTCAGTTCAATTCCCCAGCACAGAGACCATGCTTGCCCCACCCCCACGTGCACCGAGTGGGCCATGGAAACCATGGATGGTGGCGTGCACTGTAATCCCAGTGCTGAGGAGGCTGAAAACAGCAGGATCACTACAAACGTGATCAGCACAATGAGACCCCGGAACAAATACATAGAGGCGGAACATGCTTCAAAACATTTGCTGTCCCACATCATGAAGAGACTGAGCTGACCACTCTGTTGAAGGAGCCGCAACTAAGGAAGCTGAGCAGGACCTGGGCAGACACAAAGCCCTCAGGCCAAGCTTATACTCTGTGCTGAAAGGCAGACTCTGGAAAAAGAGCTCAGCAAAGGACTCAGCGGTGTTCACCTTAGGATAGGGAAGAAAAACGAAACAAAACAAACACATCTCCGAGACTGCAGCATCCCGGAACACCCTGCATCAACCTTGCTTAGGCTTTACATTGAAAATAATCGCCGCTGGGCCATCTGATGCAGCAATGCCTCAACACTGAATTCAATGAGCTCATTAAGTATGAAAAAGGCAGGAAATGTTATAATTGCTCCTGTTCCTTTGGCTGGTATCTTCTCCTGAGTGGTTCCCTTTGTGCAACCTGAAATTTTCCTAAGGATCAAAACCGCATCTTTTTTTTTTTTTTTTTTTTTTTTTGATAACTTAAGAATTCATGCAATAGATAAATATTCTAAGATACAGAGAGGTCTTTGTTTAGTTTTCACAGTCTCTACTCTGAAATAAAGTCTACATTACACTTTTAGTCTCCTGGTAAAATATAAAGTCAAATAATGTTTAATGAATTGTTCAGACTTATTGAAGGTCATCTCTCTACCCCTGTCACTTCATTTATTGCATTTTTTTTTTCTATTAGAAATAGCAGAGCTAAACATTTTAAGAGTAAATAAAGCTCTGTAGGCAGCTGGTCTCAGGCTGTGCCTGGGAGGCATCGCTCATCAGCCCTAGTCTGCGTTGTCTTCCAGTGGTGAGGCTTCACCAGCCCGTGCATGCAAGACACCCACTAACAAAACTGAAAATCTATCTTTCAACTGTCCCAGAGGATTCTTTCTCAACATGAATATTTCTATGATTTCTTTATATCCCGTTGGCTATAACCCTATTACCTTGATTGTGAACAGATGTTGGTATACTGTTAAAACTAATACTTATGTCAACAATTCCATTTAGATCATTAAATATGAATATATAAAGATAAATCTAGTAGTAAGCTAGATAATAGAATACAAGAACATGAAGAAATTCAGAAATAGCTTACTTTTGCTATGTGCTTTATCTTCTGGAAATAGAAGTTGCCACATGTTGCCAGACATTAACTGATAATTAATTAGAAAATTCTCTGACAGATAATAAATTATAAAAAAATATTTTTCAAGCATTCTAAATCTGAACTTTATGTGATATAATTCATTATTTACATATATATGTCCTTAATGAAATGCTATACTAATTATCATAAAGCTTTTGTGAAATGAATCAAGTAAAATGATGGATTTTATTTATAGGTATGATTAAAGGAAATGATGGTGTCTACTATAGATGGACTGACCAAGGGAGCTCTTGGAAGTTTCAAGGACAGAACACTGAGCTATCAGATTGTATTGTCAGATGTCCACCATGGCTATGTATCACATACAGCTAGGAAGGATAAATAAGGCTAAAAAGGAATAGGGTGTGACTACTATTCAAAAAGATGTTTGACCGTAGGTATTAAAAAATGCTTTTAGTTGTAGAAAATCTTCCAAAGAAAGCTTTAAAGCAAGATTTAGTATGGGCAAGGTTTCAGGAGAGACCAATGATTAGCATGAGGAAATGGGCATTTGTTCTCAGAGCATCAGAGATGTATCTCAACTCAACCTCTAGAAAGGCTCCAGCTGGCTTACCCTAACTTAGTCTTGGAATTCATGCTCTTAAAAAGGAAGATTTTTGAAATTTGGAATAAATGCAAAAGTCCCAGAGAAATTCAGTATCATGTGGCAAGATTGGCTCAGTTTAGCCATAATGAATAGGATTGTGTCAGTTTAGTTATAATTAGCAAGAGTAGTGCTATTTTAAATCAAAATTTAAAGTACTTTTTACCACCTTCTAGTAGAGACCAGTCCAGTAGACATACTCATGAGGAACATAGGTATTAGAGCCATACTTACATGGCAGATAATTAAATTGTAAGATTATTTTTTAAAAACTAACAATGCACTTGAGATATCTAATACAACTTCCTTATTTCACAGATTTGTTTCAAAAAGTAACAATGACAAATTTGGAGAAGCTGAATATTTTCCCTTGTGACATGAAGTAAATTAGTGGAAGTCTATTAAGCTTAAGGACAGAAGGTTCTGGAACCTTACTACCTAGGTGTGTCCACCTCCATCCCCAAGTAGTTGTGTGACCATGATGTAGAGTAGAAAACTTCTTACCCAATGTAATAAATCCCAGTATATTGAAATGTCAGTGCAAGCAAAGACAAAGCATGCAAACACTACATTATTAATTTTTAATTCAAAACATGTAAACATGCCCACACCCACCTCTATTTGCAGGGCTAAAATATTTTCTTTATAAACTCTCTGATTGGTTTTCTAGACATTCTTCTCATAAAACAAAAAGACCTATTCCTTTGAATCAGAAGAAAATGTTGAAAGACAATTACGAATCTAAGTTCAGACTTGTTTCAGACTTTCATAATTTGCAAATTTGTATTCTTTGTCTTATGTGCCTTAGAATGTCTAGACTTCTACTGCAGCAAAATACCACATACTGGGTATCTTACAATCAAGAGATTCTTCATAGTTTTCATGGTTTGGAGGCTGAGAAGTTCAAGAACAAGTTATCAGCAGTCTAGTGGGGGCCCATCTTCGTGTTCACAGGTTGCACCTTCTACTATGTACAACATGGAAGAGACAGGCAGCTTAAGTAGCTTTTGCAGAAGAGTATAGATCTCATTCATTATCACCCATCATGGCCTGAGCTCCTCCCCACAACCCCAGTTGGTGATTAGGCTTCAGAGTCTGAATTTTTAGGGTACACAAATGTTCAGCCCATGAACACTTGAACCTTCTTCAAAAGAATTTCCTTAAAATTCACACTGACCAGTTCTGGCTTACTAACTTGATATTTTTAAAAAATCATTCTATGAATCTATATTTTATAAAATTGTATTTAAACAAATGCCACCTCTATAATCAGATCACATTCAAAAATCTCTCACTGCTGCTAACATGTACCTTAACTTGTTGGAGCAAAAGCAATCCACTTCCTGGTGAACTGTCGGGATGGCAGCGACTCTAAAGTTGTACATGAGCCATAAGGACGTCAGCGTGCTGTGCAGATGGGATCAGAAAAGCCAGTAATCTTAGAAATTCAAGTGGCTAGAAACTTTCTACTGAAAGCTCAGAGAACAATGCCAACGCATAAAAAGCACCCAAAAAATGTTGCTATTAATATATAAGTTTAAAACTCATGCCTCCTGGCTTCTTATTTGGACACAGATACATTCAGATGGAAGTAGTCTTTCTTCTACACAGTTTTAAATTGGCACAGATAATTAACTTTTGCTATCAACTAACTGCATTCACAAGTATTGTAAGTGCTTTAAATTATATACCTCATGTTTGTTACAACAATAAACACTGATAATCAATTCTATAGTAAAGCTAGATCCCATAATATGATATATATTTTATAGTTGATTTCTATTTTTTCAAAATTAGCCATTTAACAGTTCAATTATTGAAGCGCAGGATGACAAAAAAATTACATACTTTTTCATTTGTTTTTTCTAAGAATATAAAGGAAATATAAAAAGATAATTTTATCAAATCTATTCTACACAAGGAAACACTGGTGGAAATGTCACCTGACCAAGAGACAATCAAGGTAAACTCTTAAGTGGATAAGATGCATGTAGTTTATAAGTTAGTTTTGCATTACACTGATCCTAAGGCATACAGTATCCCACATTTTAATATCTTTAAAATCCGAATGCATTTTTACTGTCCTTGACATCTTATAATTGTCCACTTATAACTGGTCCACATGCAGTGGACCAGGAGCAACCATAATATAGTGACACTGTCTGCACATTTGTGCTCCTTCAAAGAAACCCCATCAAAATTCAGAAGTGACAGCAATTGAAAGAGAATCAAAGAATCAACAGTAAATCATGCTGTTGAGGAATGCAACGGCATCATGGTCTCCCTGCCACAGACAGCACCTCTGTACAGAAAAAGACAAGCCCAGACAACTTTGAAGTGATTACAGCGAATTTGAAGTTTTACGCATGTCTCTCCAATATATTTCACTTGTACTTTTGTTTTTATTTATTCACTAGAATAATGCATGATTAAAAAATATTCTTTATAACTCTAAGATCTAGAGCAAAATAAAGGCATCTACTATTTAACATAGTGTGAGAAGTCTTAACAGAGCAATTAGAAAAATAAAGAAATAAAAGGCATTCAGTTTGGAAGGAAAGAAGTCAAATTATCCATCTGTGCAGATGACATGAGTTTATATGTAGGGACAATGAAAGAGTCTATCAAAAAGCTGTTAAAATTGAAAACTGAATTCGGTACAGTTGAAAGATACAAAATCAACACAGAAAAAATCTATTTTTATACCAATAAAAAACTTGCTGTGAGCTTGTCAAGACAGCTCAGCTGACTAAAGTACCTGCTTAGGAAAAGTACAAGCACCAGGATTCGACACTTGGCGTACTGTGCTGGCCCCAGCCATTTAGACTGGGCATGGTGGTGCATGCCTATAATCCCAGAACTTGGGAGGTTGGAAACAGGAGAATCACTATGAATCTATGTAATGAGACCCTGTAGACATTGTCAACCCTGTATGAAATACATAAAAAAAGAAAAACAACCCTTCTGTGAAATGAATAAGGAAACAAATCCCATCTGCAAAATCTAAAAATATATATTTAGGAATAAATTTGACAAAAGAAGATTTAAATGATCTCTAAAATCAGAAAAATTAGAAAAAATAAAAGTGGACAGTTATCCTGTATTCATGAAGCTCAAAAATTAATATTGCTAAAATAACCACACTTATAGATAAAATGCACTCTTCATTAAAGTATCAATTATTTTTCACAGAAATACAAAAAAAATCCCCTAAAATTTATTCTAAAAACATCAACAAAGACCAGAATAGCTGAAATAGTTTTGGCATGGAGAAAACTAAAAACATAAAAACAACTAAAATTCAAAAGATACTATAAAGCAGCATAGTACTAGCATAAATGCAGGCACATAGAACAGGGAATCAAAATACACAATCCAGGGGGAAATAGATTCATCTGATTTCTGACATAGACACAAGAATATATAACTGGACAGCACCAGTCCCAACACTGGGTGGGCTGTCTTCCACCAAGACTAGGCATGGTGGTACACACCTGTAGTCCTAGTGCTGTGGAGGATGAAAACAGGGAGGATCACTACAAGTCTGAGCTGAGTAGTGGGACTCTGTACCAAATTATATATATATATATATATATATATATATATATATATATATATGATATATGAAAAAGGATAGCTTCTTTAATAAACAATGATGACAAAACAGGATACCCATATGTAGAAGATTAAAACTGTATTTCTTTGTTTCACCATATATTATAGTAAACTCCAGAAGGATCAAAGCCCTGAAATATATAACATTACTTCAAGAGGACCTTGGTCCCCAGCTGGTGTGGTTAGTGCTCTCTTTCATGCCATCAGGTCCTTCTTGGGGTGCCACTACTGAGGGGACTGAAGGTCTGGCCTTGAAGCTCCCCATGTAGTATTCCCAGATGATTCCAAGCCACCAAGGGAGCATCTCAGTCCCTGCACGTCGCAGTTAGGCTCACCTCCTGCCATCAGGCTTGTTGCCCTCACACCTGGAGAGCCATAAAGAGCAAGAGTAAAGAGGGCTGTCCTTGCCTTTCCCTACAAGCTGACCGCCCCCACTGGCCCCTCCAGATTATGTCTCCTGTAATCCAGGATGGCCTACCCGGGCATGTTGTTCAGTCCTAGTCATGTCTTCTATAGTCACGACCTCAGGAATTCTCCATAGTGACATCTGCAACCACATGCAATGGCCCAGCTCAGTGGATTCTCCCTTATAACACTAAAGTCTATTTAAAACTTGAAACATAATTACTATAATAAAACTGATGGGAAACACCCAAAATAGTGGTATAAACAAAAAATATTTTACTGAAAAAACCCAAAAAGTACAAGCAACATAAGTAAAAATAGACAAATGGGATTATACTAAACTAAAAAGTGAAACACAGGAAAAAAAAATCCAATAGAGTTAAGAGCCAATCTATACAATGGGATAAAATACTGGCAAACTATTCATTCCACAAGGGAATTTTAAACAGAATTTACAAGAAACTTAAAATCTGAATGTCAAAATCAAACAATACAAATTGCAATGGGCTAATAGGTCTAAATAGACGTTTCTCAAAAGAATTCACACAAATTACTAACAAGAATATAAAGACATTTCTAGTATCATTAATTATGAGGGAAATTAAAATCAAAACCACAATGAATGATCCCATATGCTTAAAATGGCTCTTAGCAAAAAATAAATAAAAATAGTAAATGCTGGTGAGGATGTATAGAAAGGAAAACATCAATGAACTATGATATGAATGTCAATTAGTACAGCTAGTATAGAAAGTGGCATGGAAAGTCCTTAAAAACTTAAAAGGATGACAATTAAAATATACAGCTCTCCCCACCCACAGCCCCCTGACCTGCAGGTGTGCAGGCACCTCTCAGCCAGTGCCACCCCCCACCCCCCATTCCACGACCAGAACTCCTTCCCTGCCCACAGCCCCAACCGGTGGGCTGTAGGCACCCAGGTAGGACATCTTGGCCTGCACTGCTGTGCCACCAGAACTTCTTCTCTGCCCACAACCAGGCCCTGGCATCTGCTATGGAACTCTGTATCAAAATTCCCTGAGAGAGACTGGGGGAGTTATATCCTCCCAACTAATACAGGAGCTGAACATCTTGCCAGAGGAGCACAGCAGACTCTCTTCCAGGAGCTGCAGCAGGAAGAAGCTGAGCACAGCAGCCAGACCCAGCCAGGCACATCTGCACATGATCAAACTTGGTATATCTGGACCCAAATTTCAGTAGGCGCTAACAGCATAACTTCACCAAAGTTCTGCACCAAAAGTCAGAGGTCACTGCTATACGAAATGACAAAGAGAAAGAGCACAATGTAATCTCAGGCCCCAAGCCCACCTGGAACAAATACAGGAGACACTACCGTAGAAGAAAATAGAAACCACACAACTGAAATCCCTCAATTAATAACATGAGAAGAAACAAATGCAGAAACATGTAGAACACTTCATATCAGAAATAACCTCTGAAATAAAAAAGAAATGTCAGATTTAATAACATCTGAAGTAAAAAATACAACTAGAGAAAAATATGGAGTAAATCAGACCAAATATAACCTCTGAAGTAAAAAACAGACATCTTTGAATTAATAGTGTCTGAAGTAAAGGAACAGCTACAGAAAGGTAGAGAGGAAATAAGTCAAAAATGATCTCTGAAGTAAAAAAAGAAAGATAACTATAATGGAAGGCTTAATAAATACTTCTGAAGAAGACATTGATAAAAATTAGAGGACAATGGAAAAATAGTGGAATCCCTGAATGAGCAATAGAGGAAGGAAATAAATTGCATGAAGTAGTTTCAAAGAGATATACATGATAATGAAATCTCAATCACAAGTTGGCAACACTATATGAATGAAAGCAGAGTTTCAGATCTTGAAGACACAGTCGTAGCTAGTGAAAAGGTAAGGAACGATGTCTTAAAGACAACTAGGATGCAGGAAAAAACAATTCAACATCTGCAACATGATGCAAGGATGAACAACATGAGACTAATATGAATTGATGAGAAAGAAAGAATCAATACAAATGATATAAAAAGAATATGGGAGCCGGGCGTAGTAGCGCACGCCTGTAATTCCAGCACTCGGGAGCCTGAGGCAGGAAGATCGGTGTGAGTTCGAGACCAGCCTGGGCTACAAAGTGAGCTCAAGGCCAGCCTGAACTGCATAATGAGACCCTGTCTCAAAAAGACAAAAAAAAAAAAAAAAAAAAAAAAAAAAAAAAAA
>PVJA010021967.1:0-34881 GCA_004027025.1 Myocastor coypus
GTTTTTTTTTTTTTTTTTTTTTTGCCTCTGAGAGATAGATTCAGAGCTTTGTGAAATAGTTTAGTACATTCCAGTAGTTCTGAGTTGTAAAGATTTTTTTTTTAATTTTTTAATTTTTTAATTTTTTAATTTTTTTGTCTTTTTGAGACAGGGTCTTGCTATGCAGTTCAGGCTGGCCTTGAGGTCACTTTTGTAGCCCAGGCTGGTCTCGAACTTGCACCAGTCCTCCTGTCTCAGCCTCCCAAGTGCTGGGATTACAGGCATGAGCCACCATGCCCGGCTAGATTTTTTTTTTTAAATCCATCAAACATTCCCCATCAACTTACATGTGTTATTAGAGACATACTTTACATGCCCTAAGGTATATAGATTATGCCTTTAAGGATCTTAACTAGTCTAAGTCAGAATAGCCAAGGACCATAGCCTGCAAACTAATGGTACTATGAAGATATGCTTTATTATTTATTTATTTAAATTTTTTTTTGTCTTTTTGAGACATGGTCTTGTTATGCAGTCCAGACTGGCCTTGAGCTCACTTTTTGTATCCCAGGCTGGTCTCAAACTCGCGCCAATCCTCTTGCCTCAGCTTACCAAGTGCTGGGATTACAGGCATGCACTACCACACCAGCCAAATATGCTTTAAAAGTCCGCATTTAAAGACAAAAGCTAAAAAGACCATCTAGAAGAAAAAACAGTGGGAACAACTTACCACCAGCGAGCAGGAATTGATAATACTGAACTGCATCTGCAGCGAGGAGAAGAGGGTGGTTTGCATTAAATGGTGGCTGCAATTCATTCCATTGAGGCGTTCTATGAAATCAGCAGAAGAATGTTAATATTTAAAACTTAATCGATGGGATGTAAATCACAACTGTCAGCACCTATAGACACGGATAAAAACTCACACTATTTTTCTGCTCATTAAAAATGAACTTGCAATCATTAAAATGAATGTGCTGAAACACAAAGTAATCTGTTTTAAAAAACAATAAAAAAGTGGCCATACAATGAACACACATGGAGCCAACAGTACCTTAATAGCAATAGTCTCCTATTAGATAGATAAGATGTTGAAAAGACGGAATAGAAAATATAGAATTCAAATGTCACAGTTAAGAAGTTCTATTTATGTAATTTTTAAACCAGTGTTAGACTTCTCCATTCAAAGAATATGTGTATCTTTCAAAATGAAATGAGGCAAGTAAAAATGATAAAAAATAAAGCACAGCTGTGTAAATGGATGACAGAGTATTTATCTAATTAGCATCTGATTTCCAAAATAAGCCACCATTTCAACAATGATACTGCAGTAATTTTAATTAGATCTGCCAAGTTCTAGCTAAGCTTGATAAATCAAATATTGATCAGATAGGTCCAGCACAGTAAAGTAGTAGTAAAGAATGCTGGAGCCTCCAAAAATCAATACAAGAATATTTTAAAATGTCAAAAGGAGAGGGATCATTTTCATATCCATTTTTGTCTGTTTCCTTCTATACACGTCAGAAGCAATTTTTTGTCTCCTGGACAATGCACCATATTGAGCAGCTTTTATTCCAGGTTTCGTATCTCCCTCTCTGTGATATGTTACAAAGATTCTAATCATTATGCACTTCAAGATGGCCTTGGATTCTTAATAAACATTTCTACAGTGCTTAACCATTGCTTTGGAGAGTCACTTTAAAGGAAACCTTCAAATCTATTTATATTAATTTCTATTCCCCATAATGGATACTCCATTGTGACTCTCCATATTCAGTGAGCATGAGACTACAAATGAGGAAAGCATAAGTCCAAGAAAAGATAACACAGACATGCAAAGTGACAGTGCAGTTGTGGAAGAACTCAGTAATATGTATGCCTAAGACAAAGATGCTCGAATGCAAAAGTTTATACACCAAAGCTGATAGCAACATTATTAATGATGGTTAAAAGGTGGAAATGCCCACCAATTAATGAATGGATAAACAAAATGTGGTATATCCATATAAAGGAGTATCACTAGGTTATGAAAAGTAACTCAGTTTGGATCCATGACAGCAACACCAATGGGCCTTCTGAAAACATGCCAAGTGAATGAGGCCAGACACAGCGGGTACCATAGGATATGATTCTGTTATTATGTAATTACTAGAGCAGCTAATTCTAAAGGCAGAATGGCAACTGGTAAATGACTACAGCTAAAGCGTGAAGGGAAGCTGCAGGGAAAGCTAGACAGTGACTGGTACTGGGTTTCAGTTGGTGATGGATACTACAGGTTCAGTGGGCGCACTACTATAAGAAATCACGGTGGCTGAGTTTCAGGGCATGGAAATAATATGCCAAGAAATGACAAAACTCATAACTATATCATTTTGCTAGATGAAAGAAGACAGACAAAAAAAAGAGCACATATATATGATCCATTTGTACATGATTCTGGGACAAAGATAGGCAAAAGTGCTGGGGAGATAGCTCAGAGGTCTAAGTGCCTTCCTGGAAAGCCCAAGGACTGGGATACAATGCCATGCTGGCTCCAGAACCCTGGGCACACCATGCTGACCACTGAAACTGGGTGTGATGGTACACACTTGTAACCCCAGTGCTGGGGAGGCTGAAAACTGGAAGATCCCTATGATTCCAAGCTTGTGGTAAGACACTATACCAAATAAATAAATATAAAAAAGATTTTTTAGGCCTGGCGTGGTGGCGCACGCCTGTAATCCCAGCACTTGGGAGGCTGAGGTAGGAGGATTGGTGCGAGTTCAAGACCAGCCTGGGCTACAAAAGTGAGCTCAAGGCTAGCCTGAACTGCATAGCGAGACCCTGTCTCAAAAAGACAAAAAAAAAAAAAAAAAACATTTTTTAAAAATTAAATACCAAAAGGGGCAAATGAAGAGATTATAATGGTTACAAACATACATTCAACAGTGATGAAAGTGTTTACCACAGTAACTGTAATAACCTGAGAGCTGTAAACATTTGCCAAAACTATTAGATGGGACATTTTTAATCATTCAGGCCTCAAAAAAGCTATTTTTAAAAAAGAAAGAAAGACAAGAAAAGCAGGCCCTACCTAACGAGTGTCCAGCTGGCTCGAGGAGATGTCACCATTTCCAGTGGGGTGTCATCACTGATCTTGGGGGCAGTGCTGAGGGGTCGGGGCTCCATCATGTGCTCCACCAAGGTGCCATAGCAACTGACAATGTAGAGAGATTCGACAACAACCTGTTTGGACTGATCTACAAACAGAGAAACAAGACCTGGATGTGTGGTGGCAGCATAGAAAACAACACGACAAGGTATTATCTCTCTTTCTTATTTTTGTTTTTATTTTCTTTTCAAATTATTGACTTCTGTCATTCTGCTCCTCATGCTGCTGAGAGGAAATGAAACGATAGGGACTTCGTCAGATTGTATCTAATCCTGGCCTGAAGGTTGCTTCTGACTAAGTAGATGCCAATGAATGTGAAAATTTCTATGCTATCACAGTACTTTCTATTAATATGAATGATATCAGAAGGAATGTGGAAGGTCCAACTGAAAAGGAGCAATCTGCGCCCTGCATAAACAGAATGAACTGCACAAGAGGCTTTCTATACCCCTACACCAGTCTAACCCCTTAGCTACTTTTTCTCAGAAAACAAAGCCTCAATTACTGGATCAAAACAAATAAAAATGCATGCTGTATGAATATAGGCTCACCATTTAAAACACATCTTCCATGCTAACAGGTATGTCATAAATGAAGGAAGTGGTACATGTGTAGGAGGTAGATGAGACTTCACTACACATTTGTCTCAATTTTACTGTGAAGCTGAAAATGTTAAAATAGATAAAGTGTTTTAAAAACATACATACACACGCATCCTCCTCACTCAGTGTCTGCTTTTCTCTCAACTGGGCAACTGGCTCCCATAATACATGAAGGTCAGCTATACTTTGAGAAGTCTGGTGGTAAATATGGATCTAATCAAATGACTTTATAAGAAATACACATGTACTCACTGGGAAAACAGGTTTAGTGCTCAATCTCAGGTTTTACAGTAAACCAAGGAGCATTTCAAAAAAAATCACCTATGAATGCTGGGTGGGTCATCTTATCTCTGTGTCAGGAGAATCAATTACAGCTGATTTGAGAAAATGGCTAATGACCAGCGAGTGGAACATAAAGGAGTAGCAAGTTAAAAGGGTAATTAGAACAGGAGGGAGAAGCATTTGAAACTGAGCTTCACAGAAGGTTTTAACTAGGAACAAAAGTCCTTTCGATAGCATCATTAAACCTAAGGAGGTAACAAAAAAAATAAATAAATAAATAAAGATGGGATAAGGAAATGGAAGGCTTGCATACTTTACAGTATTCTATCCCACTTAGGCAGGGAACCTGTTGTTCCTGAGATCTTATTACTAGAGAAAGGGTCACTGCATGGCGCTAACAAGGGAAAGGGCTGATGTCTGGCAGTATTCAGCGTAAAGGAGAGCCATTTTGCCAAGGACAATACAGGCTGGGGAACTCACCAAGAGTACTCCCTGGTGGCCACTCAATCTGTGACCTAATTTAATAATACTAACAGAATAATGAAAAATCCTAACATTCAAAATTGCATACTTGTCAATGAATGTAGGCATTCTCTTCCACAGACAGACAGTAAGGAATCACGTGCTAAAATATTAATTGCACAAACATTATAGGTACTGAATGTGATGATCAAACCAAGGAATAAAATTTAATACCTTTACGAAGTCAAAGGAGCACTAGTAACAGCAAAAGTTCACTTCATTTTCTGTGACAGGCTTTTCTATTATGTTAAAACACACACGCGCACATACACACACACACACTCAGCGCAGTTGTAGCTGCTTTAAAATTTAACATGAGAAAACATGGCTTTGAATTAATTTCATCATGTATACTGCTCAACAGTTTTTACCTAAGCTATTTACACTCATGCATCTCAAATTCCTTATCTTTAAAGTATGCATAATAAATATTTTCCTCTCCATATGCTAAGGGCAATGGTATGAAATTAGTTTATAAAAATGTCCAAGTTATGAGCGTAATGATATGGAATTAGTAAGCCTGAGATCACCTATCCACTGTCTTCAACAAAACAAAACAAGACCAAAACAGTGAATGGGAAATTCATGTTTGTTTGTTTGTTTTCCAGTTGTTCCAGGTGGTGTTGGGTTTTCTTTCTTTCTTTCTTTCTTTCTTTCTTTCTTTTTGTAACATAATAAAAAATTTAAAAGAAACACTAAAAATGATACAAAATTTCAAAACAAGATGACAGAAAATGGAAATTCATATTTATGGGAAAGTATAATTTTTCTTCTTCGCTGGGCTAGATCATCTGAGACACGCTAATTGAATGGGAACATTTTTCCTATTAGTAAAAACTAAAAAGATGATTTGGTACAAGATTGTCATTAAGAAGCAGAAATTACAAATGGCAAGTTTGAGCTTCAGAAAAAAATACATACCTTTTTCCCTTTTCAGACCTGCATTATTTGCAAACCATGACCTGGATGTCCCAAATGTAGCAGCCACACAAAATTCTCCGCCTACTGATTTGCTGGGTGAAATTTGTGGAGGTGGTTTGACTTTGCTTAAAAAAATAAAAAGGACAGTTAAAAAAAAATTACCATGATGAAATGGCAGTCCTCCAAAGAATTATTTTCCTTTCAATTCCACCCTGTGTTTAAATGCAGCAATAAGGACATGCATTTCATTGTAATAATGGTGGTGGGAGACTGTTTTCTGCAGCAAAAGTGACATTAATATAAGTTCCTACATCTGGACAAGAAACTTCTATGAGACCGATTAAAAACAAAATTCTCAGCTAGGTATAGGGAGGTGCAGCTACTCGAGAGGCTGAGGAAAAGTAAGAAATATCAATTGAGCCTCTCAGCCCTTTGAGCCCAGGACTTCAAGCCACCTTGGTCAACATAACAAAACACTTTTTGAAGCATTTATTGGTGAAATCTAAGTTACTTTTTATCAGGTGGATAGCATTTCCCTAAACATTTTTTTTTTTTTTTTTTTTTTTTTTTTTTTTTTTTTTTTTTTTTTTTTTTTTTTTTTTTTTTTTTTTTTTTTTTTTTTTTTTTTTTTTTTTTTTTTTGAGACAGGGTCTCACTATGCAGTTCAGGCTGGCCTTGAGCTCACTTTTGTAGCCCCAGGCTGGTCTCGAACTCACACCAATCCTCCTGCCTCAGCCTCCCAAGTGCTGGGATTACAGGCATGTGCCACCACGCCCAGCCCTAAACATTTTTAAATGGAGAAAAATTATCAGCATTAAACTTTTTTTTTTTTTTTTTTTTTAATCTTTTTGAGACAGGGTCTCGCTATGCAGTTCAGGCTGGCCTTGAGCTCACTTGCATAGCCCAGGCAGGTCTTGAACTCCCATAAATCCTCCAGCCTTAGCCTCCCAAGTGCTAGGATTACAGGCATGCACCACCACACCTGGTTCCTAAACATCCTGTAATAATAAGTTATGATTTCATTTTGAGATAGAAGGCATGCGAGTAACAATACAATGATACTGACAGTATGCATGAAAATGAGATGATATAGAATGAAATTCTGAAAACACTCAGTACAATTGCTATGTAGAGTTACACAATCTAGAAAAGATCTAATGACCTCCTCAAAGTTCTTTATAGTCCTTTTCTTCTTGGATTGGTGAAAACAACGTATTTTTGTTCAGGGAAAGAGCCAAGGCAGATATCAAAACTGGTATCCTCTCTAACATAAATCTCTTCTGTATTTTTCTAGGGCTGAGGACACATCAGAACTGTTGTTTCAAATGACTTTCATTAAAAAGGACTTGCTTTCCTATTTATTCTCCACCAAAAATTCTTCATAACATCCAATATTATTGTATTTCAAATCCTTTCAAATCCTATTATTTCTGATCTCTTTAGACTTTCACATTTTATTTTATTTTGGTTTGGTTTGGTTTTTTGAGACAAGAGTCTAGCTACATAGTTCAGGCTGCCCTTGAACTCACTATGAAGCCCAGGGTAGCCTTGAACTTAGGATAATCCTCACGATTCAGACCCCCAAGTGCTGAGATTAGAGGAATGAACCATCACACCTAACTCAGTCATAGCAATTTTTATCAACTACCCTATGAAAATTACTGGCTGTAATTGAGAGACCAGATAAATAGGCTTGGTGTGCACTGGCAAGGATTATAGCTTTGATGGCATACAGTGAATGCTACACCCCTGATGCTTGGGCTCTGCAAGATAATCTCTAATGTAAAACAACATTATTTTTAGCATGCATATGTGCATGCATGCGTGCGTGCGTGTGTGTGTTGGTTTAGGGTCCAAACCCAGGGCCTTGCACATATTAGTCAAGCCCTTTCCCACTGAGCTACGCCATTTTTATCTTGATGCAGGGTTTTCCTAAGTTGTGCTGGGCTCCACCTTGTAATACATGCAATACTTGTGCCTTAGCTTCCCAAGTAGAGGGGGTTACAAGTGAGCCCAATCACACCACGAGCTCTATCTTCTTATACTCACTGGACTTTGAGATGGAAAAAGATTTCTGAGTCAGGAAGAAATCTCAGCTTGAATCCCAGTGCTGCCATTTATTAGCTATGTGATTTTTGGTTAACTTGCTCAAGCTCTCAAAGCTTAGGCTACTAATACATAAAATTCAAATAATAATGCCTTCCTTATAGGGTTATCTTTAAGATGATATTTTTCTAAATTCTTATCCCTAGCTAGCAGTAATACTTAGTAACTTCTGAGATTTACAGGCATATAAATACTGACCAGGTCCCATCCCAGACATACTAAAGCAAACCTTTGGGGTTTAAAGCCTACTACAGGATGTTTCTGAATGAATCTTCCAGGAGATTCTGATGTGCGCTCAAGTTTGAAAACAACTCTGTTAAACAACAAAAGTAAAGCTCCCTGGAAGGCAGTTTTCCTCATCACTCTAGTCAACAAACATTACTGCTCATCTACAAAACTGAGAGCTTTCACCTAATTTTTTTAAAAATCAGGTTTTGCTTCAGTAATCTTGTTTTCCAATTCCTATGAGAATGCACACACACCCTTGGGTATCTTATTCCTGAAGGCTTCTGTTTTGACACGTTCCCTCTAGGAAGAATTAAAATTCCAGATCAGACACTACATGACTGGTCCCACTCAGCTCCCTCTTTGACCAAAATCCGTAGCAATGCATGTTGCTATGTATGAAAAAACATCTCTTTCCAGCACTGCCATTAATGAAAACTTCACATCATTTCCCAGCAAATCATACTCGGGCCTAGAGCAGCAACACAGTCACAGCGTGGCTTCCAGTGAGCACAGAGAACAGAATGAAGGCAGTCTTTTGTTGTTGTTGTTGTTGTTTTTTTAATTTCTGTGAACAAATGAATGTTGCTCTCCAATTTCCCTTTGCACTGTTTCATCTCCCACAACTGTAACAAAAAAAAAAAAAAAAAACTGTTCCAGAAAAGAAGCCTGCTCTACGCTCCTCCACCTCCACCAAAATGCACATTCACCTGGGATGGGGTCACTGTGGTCAGAGTTGCTCTGCTCAAGATGTGCTCTGTTAGATTACCTTATGATGCATTTTTTCCTTAAAAGTTTGGTTTTGTTTTTTATTACTGAAGTGTGATTATTGGACAGATAAGTTCCTGTAACTACCATCTGTGGTGCCACCAGTCATTTTTAACCCTTAAGGGTTTTCAGAGCCTAGGGAGGAACAGGGAAGAAGAACCCATTCTTAAAAAATTTGAGACCCGGCAAGAAGGTTCAGTGGTCTAAAGTGCCTGCTTAGGAAAGCTTAGGCAACTACAGGGACTGTGGTTCAATCTCCAACACCACATGCTGTACCAGACCCATCCCCAGGGCAGGCTGAGAAGGCAATAATAATAATAATAATAATAATAATAATAATAATAATAATGATGATGATGATGAAAAGAAAAAAGAAAAGAAAAACATACCCTAAATAAATAAATAAATAAATAAATAAATAAATAAATAAATAAATAATGAGCTGGGCGTAGTGGTGCATGCCTATAACTGGGAGGCTGTGGCAGGAGGGTTGGCGTGAGCTCGAGATCAGCCTGAGCTACAAAAGTAAGCTCAAGGACAGCCTGAACTGCATAGCAAGACCCTGCCTCAAAAAAAAAAAAAACCAATCAATCAATCAATCAATCAATCAAAATTTGAAAGATGTGTGTAATCATGCAACTATGTGCTCTCAGCAGAATTACCATCTAGGAACCATGATATGACCGTGTAGAGATAAGTTTCACAAAGGCAAGTTCAAAGCTCTTTGTGAATTACTAGACATGATTTTTGTTGTTGTCTTTATTTTGTTTTTGTTGTTGTTAAATCAAATGGTAAACAGTGAGTATGCTGTTTCTTGAAAGAAAATACAGTTCCTGTAAAGTATTCCAATAAAGACTTTAAAATAATTGGTACCTGGCTAGATGCCCATACAGAACAAAAAATTATAAGACCTAGTCAGTCTTTGGACACTCAAAGATACAGTCTATATGCTTATTAGCTTACAGTCTAATAAGCCCAGGCCAAATGCCAAAATATGTTAGGCTTCTATAAGTTACACATAATTCAATTTTGAAACACAGAAGTAAAAAGGCATCAATGCAGTGTCATTTTACACAAGCTCACTCGTATGGAGAACAGGTTAAGTATTTTATGGTAAAAATATGCTTCATTTATGTAAAGAACTGTCACTTTATTCTTACACTTCATCATTTCTTCTTTTTTTCTTTGAATGAGCCTTAATCAATGTCAAGAGAAAATCAGGTTCTATAAGAATCGAGAGTATGCATCCCTCAAAATAACTTGCTATCCACCACATGCAATAGCAGCTGTGTAACAAAGGTGCATCATGTTGGATAAACCCATTCATACCAAGTTATTTCTGTCGTCAAACTACATCTGGAATGATTTGGATATTTAGGCACACTAGACATAAGAATATATACACACATATGTAAGACAGAAGAATAAAAAAGAAATAACTGAAAGAATAGAATGCTATCATTAAAATGTTTTCCATATGATATACCCAAAGTTAGAAATTTTAAATTTGGAAAATTTGTCCTTTACCCTGTTTTTAAAAGACAGTGCCCAGGAATGTTTGGTTCAGGCAGAATGGTTTGTTATTAGTATATATGGCATACTGTGTATGAACTTTTCCACAATGACACCCAAAATTTCTAATGTGAAACACCTTTTTTTCACAGAATGAAAACACCAAAAAGTGACATATACATGAATGAAACAGAAAAGAGAAGTCCTTGTTAATCATGCAAATGCACAGCGTGGTGACGCAACCCCTGCAGGATAGCACTGTCATAGTAACTTCTGCCTCCCTGCTCTCCTCATCTCTCCTGTGAATGAGGCTGCAACAAATCCTATTAGAGAACGTAAACTTAGAATTCCTCTGGGTGTTTCAAGGCCCTCTCTATCTATTCATGTATTAAACTGATAATACAATGATATAAAAGTAATTAACTTATACTGGTACCAAGAAGCTTAACTGGATGGATTATAGGGACTCATTCATTTTTTTTTAAATGATCACAGATGAGAACAAAGCATACTAATAACTCTAAGAGACTCTCCCACTTCTTTACTCCCTTTCATGTTTCACAAATAACCTCATACTCAATTTTCTTTACAAGTTTACGTACACTTTGGGAGAAAATGTGAAAGAAAAATGGACTGAATCTTACATTCACCACGCCAGGGAAAATAATGATGATCATAAAACCTGTATACAAAAGCTAATATGAGAAAATAAACATAAAAACAAAAATAAAATAAACAAAAAAGGTGCTAAATTAATAATCAGGAGTTAAACTGTCATTTCTTTTCTGAGAAAAGGCTTTATGCTCAAACAACAGAATGTGAATTACTGTCAACAGAAGTGTGGAGATATAAACATCCCTGGGGTTTCAAAAATATTTAGATAAGCTATTGAAGTTCCCTTCTTTCTCCCTTTGGCTTTTATTGCATTATGTTATCCAGTGAGATCAACATATTGAATTTCTCTTGCCTGTTTCTTCTCCAAATTTAGTTTCAAATAAGGGAGGGGGTGAGTCTGATATCTTCTTAAAACATACAGGACACTGATCTCCATCTGGATAATTTTACTATGTACCATAGGATAGGATACACGTGGTGTATATGTGCATGACATGATAAGCAGTTATGTGGCCTGGGAAGGACACAAGCATGGAAACTAACATGAGATAGAAGCACCAATTCATTGCTGCTCAAAACAATTAGTGAATAATCAATATCTCGACTTAAATGTAAGACACACTATTAACTAAATAATTATAAGATCTATAATGATTTTCAGTCAAATTATTTTCTTTATATTCTTTTCCTATGATTAAACATTCTAAATTTAGAAGTTTTCTCTCATTCCCAATTTTATTTTCTAAAATAAGGCCTTGGAGAGAGAAATGGAAATATTTGATGCTATATAATGACATATATTAATAATCTACATAAATTTACTCTATTTTGTCACAAACTATTCTTAAAGGGCTAACATATTTACATAAAATTAATAAGAAAAAAAGACTCACCATAAAAATCTTATCATTTAAAAGACTGTAAAATTATAAAAAGGACTCTAGAAGAGTTGTATAAACTATTATATTAAAATCAAGCACTCTTAGAGGATACGAATTAAAACATAATTTTACATTACAAATTTTAACTTGTCTTTAAATCTAACCTTTAATAAAACAGCAACAATACGTGAAAGATATTTTCATATAGACTATTGCTTATCCACCTGTCAAGTGCATATATATAGTTTTCAAAACCAACTTACATAATACCACATACAATTGGTAATACTGAAATCAAAACTTTAAAATTCATACTGGTTTGTGACCCTTAACTTTCTATTGTTAAGTAAGTATATTCATGTGTAATTCTTTCATATTTCATGCAGTCCTTCAAAACCAAAGGATACTCCAGTAGAGTGGTGGCGAATATTTCAAGCTTTCAATGATAAACAGCTGGCGTGGCACACATGCCACAGGTTCACCACCACTGACCTGGAGGACACACAATACTGGGAAACCCTAAGCTGATGAAAATATCCAGGACAGCCTGCACAGCTCACTTTTTAGCAAACTCTTCTGATATCAAAGAGAGAGACTATTTTAAAACTGTCTCATTGCAGGCTGCATTAATTTATAGAACTAAGCCCTATTAGTGAAGAATAAGGAATGAATAGAAACTGTAACATACCCAAAGCGAACTCCTAACTAAATACAAATGCTGCAACTTGAAATTTACGAAAAAGAAATTTACGTTTTAAGGGGAAATTATAAATTTCATTTGTATCCAAAATACATATATTAGCCTATAACTGAAGTGCTATAAATGTTTACTAAGCATAACTTTTTATTTTAGAACTGCAAATAAAAACATTCTCAAGTTGAATAGAGAAATATCAAAAACTATTAAGACAAAGGCGCTCTTACAAACAACATGGAAGAAGTTGTCAAATTTATATTCATTTTGCTGCCTTAATTTGAGGTTTCATTAAGATCTTAATGGAAAAAACATGCACCCCTGGAAATGTAATGTATTTTAAAGGAGGATCTTTTAGTCTAGTATAAGTGACTAAAAACGCGTTTCTTGTGAGCTAACGATGGCATCAAACAAACCACAAAGCAGTCTTCTAAAAGACAGGCAATGATTTAAAAGTCTACTATATTTCATATATGCCTTTCTTTAATCTGGCTCTTTTAATCTTGTTTCAACCTCAAATCATTTCTGGTTGACAAGCGCTTTTGCTTAAATGTGAGGAGCACATAAGCTGTTGCGGGAACGGCCCTTTCTCATTTAACATCCAACATTTGTTAGATCTTTAGTTCTATGTGAAAACTCCAGTCTTTATTAACAGAGCAAAATTCTGTTCTTTGTACTTAAAATGAGGAATTTATCCTAAAATGGAATTAAATTCTAGGTTCAGGATACAAAGGAATTTGTCATATGCTGAATATACCATTTGAACGTCACTGCTCATTATAAGTTTGTAAGTAAGGTCCGTGTATCTTACTTGTTTTTAGAAGAAATCTGTTGAACAAAAAGAAGAACGAGGGACTTTCCAAAGATTTATACTCATGGGTGCACAACAAAAGTTAAGAACAGTGCTGCATTCTCTGGCCTAGCTATGACGTTGCATTTCAAAGGAGACCATGTAGTGGTTACTTTTATCACCTATTCTAATATGACAATGGAAATCGGAGAATTTCTGCTGGCATTTGAACACCGAAAAGAGGCTGGGCCAAATAATGATCAATTTTAAAGAACCATTTAAGCTTCTTTTTGTCCATAGGAGAAAAACAGAATGCTGCTAGTGGAGGATGACCCAAAGAACAACGCCCAGTCACGGTTATGAGAGCTACACATCTACATGCAGAGGTCTCTTAGGTGTCCAAATTTAGTAAAATTCATATACCTTCCATTTCTCAAAAATTCCTTTTGGCTTACATGCTGCTAAAGGCAAATAATACATTCTCAACTAAAGAAGCATGTTTACCAACATGGTATTCACTCCTTAAGCTGGGTGAAAGGCACTACTAGTAGGAGCTACCACTTAATGAGCAGTTTCTAAATGTAGGCAGGGTTATTGTACTTTAAAAAGTGTGTGCATCAATTAATTTAATCCCCACAATGAACCAACAGGGAGATGTTATCACTAATTTCATTTAATGAATAAGAAAAGTAATAAGCAAAAATTTTTTACAATTATCCAAGATAATATAACTTTGGGATTCAAGATACAGGTAGGCTGCTTTTGGAGCCCTGACTCCTAACAATTAAAGCACATTATATCAATTTATTAATGGATTAAAATCCACTGTGTGTGTGTGCACGTGTGTGTGTGGTATCAGGGATCGAACTTGGGACCTTGCATTTGCCAGGCAGGCACTTTTGCCACTGAACTATCTCCCCAGCTATAATTCACATTTTATATGAAAATATGAAATATATTCCACTTTTTCCCTTTTTTGGGGGGTATCAGGAATCAAACTCAGGACCTCATTCTTGAGGGGCTATATCCCCAGCCCCTCTACTTCTTTCCTATGGTCATCATGACTAAGACAATGCTATGTTCTATGTATTCTCATGAAAGAATTTACTAAATAACAGAATTATGGTGAGTAGGGGCACAATAATAAATTGCTGGAGTTTTTATATGAAACACTGTATATATTTCCTCTCATTACGTAGTTCCTTAGGTAACTAAACCATTCAAAATAGAACTCAGTGTTGTCCTTTTAGCACCAAATAAAATGAAGTACAACTTTAAAAGGCATCTATGTTATATATTAAGTATATTTGTATTTCAAAATAAATTAAATCCTCTATATTAAGCATGATATTTCTATTGCTATAGTAGTCAAAGCTCTAAACACAGCTGTCAATCTTATTTTAATCACCAGCATTATAGGAGAATTACTCTTCTATTATCCTTTTCTAAAGTACATTATTTAGGTCCTTAAAATTTTTTGAAGGAATGAAGTCAAACCAAGAGAGCTACTTTTTTCAAAAGCTTAAACATCAACACTCACGTCTTTTCTATGATTACCCAGTGACTTGGTGCATCTATGTGTGATGAGGCCATGCACGTGGAAACAAAACTATAGAATAGTTACTTTTTGAGAGTACAGCAAATGAATTAGGCATGCGGGACTAAACTGGAACTCACCATGGAGCTTTTATGGAAAAACACCCCGCTCCAAAGAGATAAGGCCTTCATGGAAAAGGGGGGAAAATGCACACAAAATTAGAGGAAAACTCATTTAACATTAACAAATACATGTATGTCATAGAGTACATATAAAAACAACTGAAGCTAGTCACATTTGTAGCTAATGATCATTTGCAATTCTATTAAATATACTGTGTGATGTAACCAATAAACAGACTGGTGTGTGGTATAAGGCCCTTAATTTCCACAGAGTTAAGAATTTCAATTTTTTCTATTTCTCCCCCTTTTCTGGAACACCCCTGTAATGTTTCTAATTTAAAAGAAAACTCATGGCTTCAGCCTTTAAAACAAAGTAAAATTTAAATGGACTAATCAGATGAAGAAGAGCACCCAGTATGCAGCTATGGGGAAAAAAAAATGTTGCAAACTAACTAAAGACAACTGAGTAAAGCTTTGGATATGACATGGCTTGCTGTTCACTGACTGCAGTCTCACGGCCATCCAGAGTAGCACGCATTTTTCAAGCTGCTTGCTTTTACTACTTGAGCTGTGTATTGTGACCCAAAGGAGCACGCCCTAAGTATACATAGTAGGACTCTTTTATTTGTCATAACATACCAGGAAATTAGCATATCTCTTACACATGTAGTCTCCTCTACCTGGCCCATACTGACCTAGGTTGGCTACAGAAAACTAAAGCTATAATTGCATGTCTTAAATACAACTGGGAACTTCAAGAGTACACATACTTTTTACTGAAAATTCTATTCCCAGTATTTAAAACATGCTATGCATATTTGCACAGAAATAAGACTCAGTAACTTAATTATATCCGAAATGAAATTTTACTATAACATCTGACATTTGGAAGACAACAAACAAAGTAGGAAAGAACACTAGTAAAACTTCAGTATTTCCTTCTTTAAATTTGAAACTTAGAACGTTCAAAAGAAAAATCCTGCTAGTTAGCATTAATTTTACCAGTAAATGGAGCATGCTTGACTACAAATTAAACTTTGAACAGAATGTTTTAACAACAATGAATACAACTCTGAGCCTGAAGTAGAGAAAATACAAAGAAGGTATACAGACACATAAAAGGCAACTAGATGAAGGCAAGACAGTAGGGAACAAGAGACACTGCAAAGAAAACTTCAAGGATAATAAAAGCAAAGCAAGCATAGTGCTCTCACAGCTAATTGCAAGAAACAACCAATGGGCTGAGGATGTGACTAGTGGTACAACACTCGCCTAGTATGTACAAGGCTCTGAGCTCATGCTCTGGAACTATGTGGGTGAAGACAGACAGACAGACAGACACACACACACACACACACAAACACACAGACACACACACACACTCTTAAATAAAAACGCAACCAGAAATATGAAGTCATTGTTCACATTTAAAATCGTAGATTTAAAATTTGACTGTCACTCACAGAAAAACATTTTAAAGAGCAAGCTGGTATGTACATGAATATACACAACACTGACACAATGTTTGCTATTAAATGAATAATGACTGCCTTTTAGATGTAGTAAATTTGACTACATTTAATTTCCGAGTCACATTTTTTGTTATAGTGCAGATAAATGAATATTCTAACAGCAGATTCAGTATTTCCAAAAGGCTACAGGGCAGTGCCAGTGCTGCTAGTCAGAAGAACCAGTAACAGACTTGAACTATATTTTGTTCTATTTCTCTATAGAAAAAGCCACTGCTCACAATCTGATTCAAAAAAGTTACCAATCATACTGCAAAAAGAGTTGCAAGAGGCCGCCTTGCACTTAGAAAAGCACAGATTCAAACAAATAACAAACACTATTTGAGGTGTCCAATCTCCCAAAAGCACAGTGATCCCATGAAGATATATCAGAAAATGAAAGATTCAACCACTTCTAAATCCCCAGAAATACCTGCCACCTCCAAAGGTTTCTGTTGGTACACAGTAGTCAGTGTCTTTGATTTTACTTCATTAGGCAAGACACCTGATATCACCAAATAGTATAAATGATTCTAGACAGAAATGTATGCAATCTGGAATGCCTGGGCCTCCATTGCTCTGTAGTGCATAATGTACCTGCATAGGGCAGTCTACTGTGATATCTATCAGAATACAGCTCATTTACTGTCAAGAACTTGAAAATGTTAGGCCAAGCAGTCATGACTCGTGGCTGAAACCCCAGCACTCTGGAAACTAATGCAGGATGAAAGTGTGTTCAAGGCCAGCCTAAACTATCTGGTACCATGAACAAAATGAAAACATGTCATGCAACAAATGACATGAAGAAAAAAAATTCCTGTATAGGCAATAACAACATGGTGACAGCAAAGAGAGTTCTATCATTAACTTGCCCTACTTGCAAAAATAAAATATAAATCTCCAAACACTGGAGTAAATAGGTCTATAGTAAATAAGAGTATGGTCGATTTTTAAGACAGTCAGGGTCATGACTCACAATATAACTGATTTGTGTTTGTTAAAAGTTATCCTACTTTGGGCCCGGCGGGATGGCTCAGTGGTCTAGAGCGCCTGCTTGGGGAAGCTTGGGCGGCTTCAGGGACCGCGGTTCGATCCCCGGCACCATATGCTGTGCCAGCCCTGCCCTCGGGGCGGGCTGAGCCGGCCATAAAAATGAGTGAATAAACAAACAAAGGTTCTGAAACAAGAAAAATAAATAAATAAAAAATTAAAAAAAAAAAAAAAAGTTATCCTACTTCAAAGAAAGATCCACCGGCTACTACACTTCAAGAAAAAGGACAGGGCTGCAGTGACAGGTTTCAGTGTGTAGACTTGGCATATATCCAACCTATGTCCACCCACTTCTTGCCTAACCCTACACACTGGACCTCTGCCACATACATGTGAAAGAAAATCTACCAAGTCCAAAGAATTACAGTGACTGACGGAATTACTGACTTTGTAAAGTTAGTGTCAGCTGTCCCTTTGAAATAAGCTTATTTAATCCTTCCTCGGTAGCAAAAGAATGAAAATATGAAGTCACAAAGTCCAAGTCCATGATCCAGCTGTCTTCACCTGTGGTTTTCCTCTCCCCCTGCAGAAGTCCACAAGCTGTACTTTTGTTCATGAAATGGGATGAGAACAGAAGACAGTTCAAGTTGGAGTGTATGTTGCATTAAAGACGATACTAATATATGCTTGTGTTTTCCAATCACTATTAAATTTTAGGAAGCGTAACAAGCCTGACACATAAAATCCTTTTCACAACATGATAATTATGTTCATTGTGAGCTAAATTCTAATTGGAAAACCTTAGGAAAAACTAGTGAAGAAATAAAAAAAAGCCAGTAACATTTATTAGACAGATCTTTCTAAGCCACTTTGAAATGATCTAGCCATTAGCGTTCAAAGAAATCCTCATGGAATTTCTAAGAAGTTAGAAAAGAATTGTGCTTTCTATCATGTAAGTGATTAAGCTCTGTTTTGTTGAGTGTCATACAATGGCATGAAGGTTTGGGTACAATTCATAGAAAGCACAGCAAATGTGAACACTTTTTTAATGTGAAAAAGTAAGATCTGACCTCACATGACCAAGAACCCTTATTTACATCTTGTCTCTTGTGATAAAAGGTTAGTAATGACTCCATTAATATAATCATATTCACAGATAAAGAAATATCTGCAATCTGAGAGACAAATTCTATAAACACATCCTATATGTCCTGTTTTTCAACTGATCCCATTCAGTGAGCAAGTATCATTATGAGGCAGACCTCAGAATGAGCCCCACAAACAATAAATATGTAAAAGCTATGCAACATTATATGTGAAATACTGAAGTGAAGCTGCACTGCTTTCAAAATAAATTCTAGGAACTCTAAAAACTTCTATAGTGTATGTATCTTCTCTTAAGTAGAACCAGAAGCAAACCACCTGCATATGAGCACATTAATCTTAATGTCTGGCATTTCAATTTTTCATTAATTCAGTTTTAATTATTCCCTAACAGAGACCCATGTTGGTTCTACTGATCTGCAGGGCAAACTGAATCTGAAATGGACAGCTGTCTGCATTGAGACATACTTGACATAACAGTTTAAATTATACTCAAGATGTGAAAGACTTTCATTAGAAAATACTGGGTAATATTTAAATTCTGCCACATGCAACAGAAAAGAGACCAGTATAGCATAAATAATGTCAAACTTCTATAGGACATTATGCCTGCTGACTTTTTTTTTAACTTTCTTTCTTTCTTTCTTTCTTTCTGGCTCAGCCTGCCCTCGGAGTGGGGCTGGCACAGTATGTGATGCCAGGGATTGAACCACGGTCCCTGCAGTTGCCTAAGCAGGTGCCTTAGACTACTGAGCTATCTCACTGGCCTGCCTGCTGACTTTTAATATGGTATGTAGCATATTTCACTTTTAAAAGTATCCCTAGACTCAGTAAAATGGAATAAACTATGGTATGGTTTCAGTGCTCTAACAGGGCAAAACTTGGAAACTCAAACTATTATAACTATATCATAAATGTATATATAAGTGTATAAATTCTAATGAAAATGATTGTTCATTGTTTTGTATCTGCAACCAAATCAGTCTGCTCTCTCTGGTGGCTCTTTCTTCAAATCCTTTCCATCTAATTCTCAGAATTTTGTCTATAAGGATTAGGGCTTAGTTTATCATTTAAATAAGCCAAGATGAACCTAAAAAATAAGGCTACTATGTGCCAAGGTCATTTACCTATATAGCAAAATCTGACAATAGATTTGTTTTGTAAATATCAACTAGAAGCATTCAAATAAATTCTATTAATTTCTTCCATTTTCAACGTTTTCTTTTCTAATACATGTGGCAAAGGGTCTCACTTTGCAGCTTAGACTCGTAGTGATCCTCCTGTCTCAGCCTCCCCAGGGCTGGGATTACAGGCATGTGCTACCTTGCCTAGTTTCAGTGTTCGAGTCAGTACAGATCCAGCACAGCATGCAGAGCCAGGAATTGAACCCCAGTCCCTGTGCTTGCCAGCCAGGTAGGTGTTTAGACCGCTGAGTTATCACCCTAGCCCTATTTGTTCCATTTCTAAAGAGAAAGCAAGTATCTGTGTTTTGTAAGTGGAGCCTGCGTTCAGCAGCAGCTCAGGGATGTTCAACAGTGAGTGAGGCTTAGAAATGAGGGAACAGAATCAAAGAACTGGTGGGGATTCATATGTACTAAGGCCATATGTATAAGAAGATGGGTGGGGGTGGGGGCTGGGGAGGTGGATGGACAGAAGGACTGTCAAATAGACAGAGACAATTTCAGAGGAGGAAACATACAACACACAATGAGCACAGGAGGCAGAATCCAGAGACAAAATGAGGGCTTCTCATTCTTAACTGAATACTTCTTTACTACACTGTTCTGTTTCTACAGAGTGGGCTTTAAGGTTCCCAACACCTACTCTTGACTGCTCATAACAAAATGAATAAACATAGAAGGAAGGGGAGGAATAAGGAGTAGGAAGCTACATACGTTTGAGTAAAGGTGGACCTATGGAAGAATAAATCATAGCATGTTTCCTTCCAAAATTAGTTAAAAGTAAGGAAGTAACTTTCTCAATTTGTACATTTTTAATTTCATTAGGACATTTTGATTTCTTTTGGATGTTTACTGTTGTCTGCTTGTGCCCACAAATTAACATGCCCAGTATATAACTGCAGAGTCCCACTCAGCTGCAAGGAAAGCTGAAGTCGCATCATTTGTAGGAAAGTGAGTGAGTCTCACAACCCTAATCCTAAGGGAACAAAACCGATGAGTAATAATAGCTTGTTGTACAAGAAACGAAAAATAAAAGTAACTTGAGAAGAAGAGATGATAACAAACAGGGAGGCAGGCTTTGTGGAGCTAGGGAAGGATACTTGGAGAAGCACCGTTGATGGCAGTGGGCAGGCAAAGGGGATTCTGAAGAATGCAGTATGTCTGTGTGCCAAGCCTGCATAATGAATGTACTGCAAGCATAAACTTTTTATCCTCACTTGATTCCGTAAGTCAAACAAATATCTATGAAATACTGCTTAAAAGCCCCTGCCCCAGAAACCTGAAGTCCACAACAGGGAAGGATCTTTCAGTACTAAGTTTCTCTTTAAGTAGATAAGAAAAGCTATTCTTAGTTTTGCATGATAAAAACACAATTAGGTAGGAAGCTGGACTTTCCAACTCAACTGTTTCTGGCAGATAATAGAGTCTATTTGAATGAGTAATTGTTGAAGCCAAATAATTTCTAACACTTCCTTTGCCTTCACCCGTGTACATCATGAGACATAAGCAGCAGCTGTTGCCCATTCAGGCCTTCTTTCCTCCAAGAGCTGCTTCGAGGGACTGAGCAAGGAGGTGTAAATGCATCTGTCTTCTGCAATTTGTAGTTTCACTGGCTTCATCTATGTCTTGGAGTGAGACAGATGGTCCCTGACACTGTATGGGCTTTCAGGGATATATATTTGTAAAAATAAGAAGACAGATGTTAAATATGGTAAACACATATTTGCCCCCTGAAGGTTTAAATTAAGGCTTCTATCTCAATTTGAATATTTGAATATTGGCTCCTAGGCAATTCTTAGAAATCTCTGCTATAGAAGTATAACATGTTAATAGCTATGAAAAAAGGAGTGAAATTGTAAGATAAATCCATGGTAAGGAAAGTCAAATATCAACTTGAAACACTTTGCCAAGTGGCATACATGGCAAAGTCTTGCAATCCAACAGAGATCAAAAAAAATTCTCATTACTATCATCAAATAATCATCAGTCTCCACTGTCTCCAAAGAAGTTGCTCACATTACTAGATATAAGAATATAAAATTGGTGAAAAAAATTTAAGCATTAAGTGCTCACTTCAAAAAACCAACGTAGTGTGGCTGGGGAGATAGCTCCGTGGCACAAGTGTCTGCCTGGCAAGGGCAAAGTCATGAGTTTGAACCCCAGTCCCAGAAGAAAAAAAAAAAAAAAAAAGAGAGAGAGAGAGAGAGAGAAAGAGAAAAAACCCAACAGAAATTAGCCGTATAATCATCCTAGCTATCCTGTGTATATATAAAAGTTGTTTCCCCCTCTCTTCTTTCTTTTCTCCCTTCCCTCATTCCAGCTATTCTTTTTGAGTAGTTTCCTTTCCTTTTATAGTATCTGTTGTACCTTTCAGATTTTATTTCTTCTTTCATGTTCTTATGTTAGGGAGACAACTTGATGTTTACACATGTAAGTCTGATTTATTTCACTTATGAGTATAGTCTCTAGTTGCATTCATTTACCTGTAAAAGCCTCAAGTTTATCTTTCTTTATAGCTGAGTAATACTCCATTGTATAACGATACCATGTCTTTTTTATCCATTCCTCATGTGATAACCATTTAATCTGTTTCCAAGATTGTTCTGCTATAAAAATGGGTGCATTTCCTGAGCAGCCCTTGCATACTTTAGGTGCTCAGTGAGTGCTGAAAGGATGAGGGAGATGATGAAGGGCTCTGTGTGACATTTGTTGACTTGATTTTCCAAGTTTTACATTTTTCAAATTTTCTTCAAGTCTTCTTTCTTGTTGGAGTTGATTGAATAAGCATTTTCATTACTATTTGGGGATCTGATGGCTCTTTTAGACTGTAGGAGACCATACTTTTATGATCTTCAAAGGAAATATTTTGGGTAACTTTTCATTAGTCTTTTTTTTGGTCTTTTTGGGAAAAGGTCTTATCATTCATTCAGGTTGACCTTGAATGCACTTTGTAACTCAGGCTGGTCTCAAACTCCTAGTGATCCTCCCATCTCTGACTCCCAAGGGCTAGGACTGCAGGGGCATGCCACCATTCCTGGTTCATTAGTCCTTATGAAATAAGCTGTCCTTATCCTCCCTCATCTCACAAAAAATATACACCTATGATTTCTGAATTGGAACAAAAGAATGAAATTTTTTAATATGGAAAGCTGTAGCAATTTGATAAATAGGTAGATTGATCTGGGGTCAAAGAATAGAAAACAAACTTAAATAAAGGAAAAAAATCAATTACAAAAAAATTAATAAACACTTTCTTCTCATTTGAAGAGAGAACAATTCCAAATGGTTGCAAGATACTATTAATATTAGTTAATAAACCATCACTTTTCTTTCATACAGTCTCTGTACATGGTTTTCCCCAGCATCCTTATGTTCTCATGGAAATTATCCAAAGCGAGCAGGGAAAGTGTCACATATTCTTTGTGCAGAGGTGGTAAGAGCCTTGCATGCTGGCCTGGTCATCTCAGCTCACTCAGCTGGCAACTGAACTGAAACTGGAAAGCAGGCATGTAGGATCAGAGTTCAACACTTTCTCTGAGGTAGGAGGTTGGTCACAGGCCCCAGCTGAGACTGGAAGAACAGCTGGTAATAATGAGACTTTCACAGTACAGTCTGGTTTACTGAAAACTCAAATCACCCCAACTATTTTCCTCCACTGACTAAAATGTTCTAAAAATCAACCTAGAATGTCTATAAAAGCAAGTTATGGGTCTCCTCTAGATGTGTGGGCCCAAGCAGTTTCTCTTATGCAATAGAGCCATGATAAATCTCCATGACATGTTCTGTTGTTACCTCCAGCTGTGATTTTCTGTGTGTATCTTCTGACAATAATCTTCTGTGTTAGGCCTGGTACCCTTTCATAGGCACAAGCCAATGTGAAGGCTACCGTGTGCTGACTGAGCACGGGAGGAAGCATGAGCTGAAGAAACAATTCTTTATCTTCTTGGATTCCAGGCCTTCATAAAGAAAGACGAGACAAATGGCAGAAAATCTGGAATTGAAGGAACTTTAGAGATCACCCCAATGTAACTCCTCAGGCTGAGCACAGGATATGGAACCCCTGCCGATTGTTCATGGGGAGATAGGAGTCCTCCTAGGAGAATGGATGTCTCCTGATTCCCAGCTCAGAAACTTTCTGATTATTACTTGCCCCCTGCCTGATATCTATTTCCATAACTATATCTCTCCATATCTGTATGTGTATCAACATTTATATCTATGTCCATATTCATGAATATCTAAAATCCATCAAATAACTGAAATAAATAATAACAGGTCATTACAATTCAAAAAAATAGGTGCATTTTTATCACTGTGGTATGAAAAATAAAAGTCTCTCGGTCTGCCTCTCACCCCTACCCTAACAATTACATTTACCTTAAAAACCAACTAATAATATTCATTTTAAGAGCTGGGGAGATACCTCAGCAGTCTAAGTGCCTGCCTGGCAAGAGCAAGCACCTGGGTTCAATCCCTAGTATTGTATGACGTGCCAGCAGCGGAACTGGGCATGATAGTGCACGCTTATAATCCCAACAGTGGGTAGTTTGAGACAGGAGGATCACTATGAGTCCAACCTCCATAGTGAGACCCTTACCAAGTAAACAGATAAATAAATAAAAGAGTTTTTATAGAACAAAATTTCTTTTAAAAATATTTATTTTAAGACCTCTTATGATAACTGTAGTTATGTAATGGAATACCTTGCCTTCAGATACTGTACATTAACGGATGTAGGAAAACGGGGATAATATGTCTGGGACATACATCAAAGTAGAAAAGGCATGTTAGTATATACACACAGTGAGACAATCTGAATAATAACACAATTAAGTTAAATGTGCTAAGATGAGGGATATAGAAATTGTTTTTACGAGTCTTGTAATATTTTCAAAGGCCTAAAATTATTTCAAAACTTTTAAGCTAAGTAGGACAAGTATCAATTATTCTCTCCGATCACAAGAATACAGGACATGATAAAAGGAATTTTAAAACTTAGTAGAAACAAGTTTCAATTTGAAAACAGACATACAAAGCCTTACTCAACAATGTGCTATTAAAAAAAAACAATACACTGCAAATACATTATACTAATTCTAATTTCAAAGCAGTTAAACTCATATTTCATTCCTTACTAATTATTAAATTATATATGAGGGAACATAGTATGTATTCTCCAAAAATCTGACAATTTCTAGCAAGTTTTTAGAAAGCAAAGGACACAGAATTTATCTGACTTGACAAATTATGGCCACACAGGAAAATAACATGATTAACACTTCCATCCACCTTAGTGCAGTGAAAGGAGACAGGGCAGCAAGACAGGAGAGACTAGGATATTTTCTTCTCCTTCTTATGGAAAACATCAAATCTATTTAACAGTAAACATTCTTCCCAGACCTGCCCGCAGGTTTTAAGTTAAATTCTAACACTACACCATTTTATGCATAAAACTACAGTCATAATCTCAGAGCCATTTGAGGGAAATTACTAGCGAAAGACAGCTAATTCTTTGGATTATAAAACAGCATAGCTCTTTTGTTTAAAATAGTAACAACAACAAATAAACACACATCAGAAATAAAATATGAGAATATATTTTCATGTCTCCAGGAAACTTCTAAACTATCCTGTCACAGTCCCCTCACCCTGAGTGTAGAATTAAACACTGGAGGTGCTTTTGGTTAGGCTCAAGAAAGACATGTGCTCTTTCCCATCTTGCAAGATGGTGGGTGGAAAAACTGAGAAGCCAGACACTAAAGAGAAGAAACCTGAAGCCAAGAAGGCTTCTACCAGTGATGCTGGTAAAAAGGGTAAGGTGAAGAAGGCAAAAAAGTCCAAGAAGGGGCAGCCCCACTGCAGCCAAAATCCCATCCTGGTCAGAGGAATTGGTATATACTCCTGATCTGCTATGTATTCCAGGAAGGCTTCGTACAAAAGAAAGTACACAGCTGCCAAATCAAAGGTGGAGAAGAAAAAGAAGGAGAAAGTTCTTGCTACCATCACAAAGCCAGTCAGTGGGGACAACAATGGGGGTACCTAGGTGGTTAAGCTTCGGAAAATGCATAGATACTACCCTACTGAAGATGGGCCCCAAAAGCTCTTGAGTCATGGCAAGAAACCCCTCAGTCAGCATGTGAGGAAACTTCAAGCTAGCACCATCAAGCCTGGCACCATCTTAATCATCCTCACTGGACATCAGAGAGACAAGAGAGTGGTCTTCCTGAAGCATTTGGAGAGTGGCTTGCTTCTTGTGACTGGGCCTCTTAGCCTTAATCACGTTCCTCTACGAAGAACACACTAGAAATATGTCATTGCCACCTCTACAAAAATTGATATCAGCAAAGTGAAAATCCCCAAGCACCTCACTGATGCTTACTTTAAGAAGAAGAAGCTGTGGAAACCCAGACATCAGGAGGGTGAGATTTTTGACACCGAGAAAGAGAGATACCAGATTTCAGAGCAGCGCAAGGTGGATCAGAAAGCGGTGGATTCACAGATTTTAGCAAAAATCAAAGCTGTTCCTCAGCTCCCATGCTACCTGCGACCTGTTTTTGCTCTGACAAATGGAGTTTATCCTCATAAATTAGTGTTCTAAATCTCGTACTAAGAACCTAATTAAATAACTGATACATTAAAAAAAAAAAAAAAAAGAAAGAAAGAAAGACATGCGCAAATTCCTAAGTATCTGTAGAACTGTGCAATGCTGAGGTGAATTGAGAAGATGTAATTATGCACTGGCCGATTTCAGCAACTGAAAAAGGAATTTCAAAATTTTAGTTGCCCTTACATTTAATTCTAAATCCAGAGAATGTGGTATCATAACAAGAAAAAACAAGCTAACTACAAAAATAAGGACATCACTTTTTGACTATCCATATCCAACCTTAACTTACTTTAAAAATCAAAATTAAACAGAATAAACATCAAAATTCTATTTCAAAGCCGGTGTCCACCGAACATAAAGAGTTAGGCCAGGCGTGGTGGCTCACGCCTGTAATCCCAGCACTCGGGAGGCTGAGGCAGGAGGATTGGTGCGAGTTCGAGACCAGCCTGGGCTACAAAAGTGAGCGCAAGGCCAGCCTCAACTGCATAGCAAGACCCTGTCTCAAAAAGGCAAAAAAAAAAAAAAAGAGTTAAATTAAAAGCTACACAGGCCAAACAAACCTGCACCCAACTTTCCTTTAGTTTTCCTTATTATGTCACAAACCCAACTGTATTTCCGTGCACAGCAGCAAGACGGCTCTACACCAACACCTCTACATCTAGGGTCGGGAGCACTAACGTCTGCTCCAGTGATGCTGTACCTTGAAGGACTCACTCCTGGGAGCACAAAGTCGTTCTCACAGAAATGACTTCTCCAAATACTTTAACATAAGTAAAGTGATATTAAGAAATATTGATGTAGCAGCAAAATAATTTAATCTCTTTGCACTGGAAATACCCTGAGGCCTCTTTGAGAGGAATGGCAGTTTTCTTCTATTTTAATACAGAATCCTTCCCAACTCAAACTGATTAATCTTTAGAGTTTCTCATTAGGACAACTAATAACTCGTCTATTTTAAAGCACCAAATGCATTTCTCCTGCTACTATGCAACTGCATCCCTAATGATATTACAAATATGTGAGTTTATTTTCAGAAGCCCAAAGAAATAATCTGGTATTCCTAAAAGGTACAAACATTTCAGATGCCTCAGGTAAGCACAAAGAAATTAAGTGACTATTTAAAAAGTCTTCGGGCTGGGTGGGATGGCTCAGTGGTCTAAAGTGCCTGCTTAGGAAAGCTTAGGCGGTAGCAGGGACCTCGGTTTGATCCCCGGCACCACGTGCTGTGCCAGCCCTGCCCTCAGGGAAGGCTGAGCCGGCCATGAAAATAAATAAACAAACAAAAGTTCTGAATCAAGAAAAAAAAAAAAGTCTTCAAGGATAATAAAGAGCAATCTTACAAGGGAAAAAAGCCCAAATCTTAGAACACTACAGGTTTTGAAAACTGTATCATCATGCTGTTTTGACACTGACAGATTATATGTAAATTAAACTTCAATGTATATAATTTTCAAAAAATGCTAGAAACACATATGCATGTTCTCCTTACTAGATGTGCTCAAAAATTGGGACTCATTTGAAATCTCTACAACGTCCTCAAAAATAAAGAAAATCAAGCGGTATTATGAGGCAATACCACAAGGCAGCAAGTACACGACTGCGTAGATGGATCTGGTTTCTATTAGCCAGGCCCCATTTTCACAACTTGTCACCACTTTGTTTTTTCCATGGCTGTGTGTGTACATGGCTTGTGTGTGAGGATGTTTGTGCACGTGCTATACTTTGTACTTAATCTGCTGCCATGACATCTCATACGGGCTGGAAATGAACATAATCAAAACCACACAAAGAAAAAGTATGTTTTATTTTTATTCTTTCATCCCTCTGAGACAGCTGTGGAGTAGCATTGAGTCAGGTGCCTTACCCTGTCCGTTTGGTGATGGTCCCCAATGTCATTGGCTGCTTGATTTGTGCCAGCGGCATCACGACCATCAAGCTGGGGAGAGGAGAGAGGCGGGGATTTCCAGGGTTGTTGTTGGTAAAATTATTGTAAGAGTCTTGGCTGTTCAGTTTCCCTACAATGAGAAAACAAAGAAAAGTATCACTGATGGAAACTTTCTGCCTTCTGAAAGGGCTCTCACTGACTCTGGTAATAATGAAGAAAGGTATCAAAGGCAGAATTTATAAAAAGAGAAAGTTATAAGGGTAGGAAAACTCAAAGGGCAAAGACTGCAGTCTTAGGGGATGGCGAGTGGGTTCCTTGTCTTTCTACAGTCAGTCAGAGAGACATGTTGCTCTCCTTGGAGCTCAGCATTCAACCAAACATAATCCTTTTGTGTATACTTGTCCAATTTCTAGGCCCTAGAGCCCACATTAGCTTTTTTTTTTGGAGGGGGGTCTTTTCAAGATAGGGTCTCACTATGTAGTTCAAGCTGGCCTTGAGCTCACTTTTGTAGCCAAGGCTAGTCTCAAACTCGCATTGATCCTCCTGCTTCAGCCTCCCAAGTGTTGGGATTACAGGCGTGCATCTCCACACCGGGCCCAAATTAGCTTTTGATCAGGAATAAGTTGAATTTGTAAATCAATTTAGGAAGCACGGTCAGATCTCCCTATCTATGGATTCGACATCTACAGATTCAATAAACTATTTGGGGGAAAAAAACACAAATAAATTTCAGGAAGAAAGTCACGGATTTGCCATATCCTGAACTTATGTGAAGCAATGTGTAGGCACATCCTGTTACAGGCTCCTATACTTTTATAGATCTTCAGCTTCTCTCCAGCCTTGTTTGAATATTGTTAGATATCTACTTTGTTCATAGACTTAGAATGGTTACACCTATACTGCTTACTCCTCATTCTTGTCACTAGTCCCTAAATTATAAAGTATAACAGCTACATACATAGCATTTACATTATATTAGGTCTTCTAAGTAATCTAGAGAAGAGTTTGAGTTTATGAGAAGATACACACGGATTATATGTAGATGCTGCATTTCTTTATGTAAAAGATTTAAGCACTGCTCTGGGGATGACCTGGGTCTTTGAACTATCTATCTGTAGGCAACTATTACACTATAATAATTTTAACAATATTAAGTGGTCCCATTTTACAGGGATACATGCAAACCCATGTTTATAACAGCACAATGTATCTCAGCTTAAACTCCAAAATGGCCTACATGCTCAGCAACAGATAATAGATTAATAGATAAAGAAAATGTATTTAGACACAATGGAGTATTACTCCTCCATTAAGAATGATAAACAACATATTCCATGGTAAACACATGTGACTTGAGACTATAATATGAGGCAAAATATGTCAGACACACACAAGCTTACATACCACATGGTTTCTATTCTAGAAAAAAAGTGTGTGGTGTGTGTGTGTGTGTGTGTATCACTATGTATTCAGCATATATAACAAACACACACATATAGAGACAGAGAGACAGACAGCAGAGTAGAAGGAAGTCCATCTTCTTCAAATTGATGGAGAATAAGACCTGAAGGGAGAGCAGAGAGAGGAGAGAAGAAAACAAAAATTGAACAGGGGGAAAATGATAAAAATGGACCTTTTAAAAATAGGGAGGGGTCCAAGACTTGGAAGGAAAGGGAGAGTAAATTAGGAGATTAAAAAAAAAGGAGAACATAAGGATTCAATGTTTTATATACATGTACCAACTCCCTGCAGTAACTGTAATCATTATATACTGTAAACATCTGTTAATAAAAAAAAAAAAACAGTATTAAATCTTCTAATCCAAGAATTTGGGATGCCTTTCCATTTTCTTAAGTAGCCTATAACTTTGTTTAATGTTGAGCTGCATTTTTCAGGTCACAAACTTTGCACCTTTTTACAAGCTATGAAGTCTCATGTTGCCTAGAATGGCAATGAGCTCTAGGCTGAAGCAAGCCCCTGCCTCAGTTTCCTGAGTATCTAAGACTGTGGGCTTGCACTACCATACTTAGATTCTTTGATCAACTTCTTTACCAAAAATCTCATTCTTCTTCTTTTTTTTAAAGCATCATACTACAGTAACATATGCACATCCTTGTTTATATTTATTTATTTATTTATTTATGTCTTTTTGAGACAGGGTCTTGCTATGAAGTTCAGGCTGGCCTTGAACTCACTTTTATAGCCCAGGCTGATCTTGAACTCCCACTGATCCTCCTGCCTCAGCCTTCCAGGTGTTGGAATTACAGGCGAGTGCCACCACGCCTGGCTCTCATTCTCCCCCCCCACCTTTATTTTTTTTTGGCTTTAAACAATTTATTTAACTGAAATGGACTTACATTTGTTTCTGAAGTGACTTCCATTTATTTGGATATATCTTTTCCCAATGGTGATTTACAAGATCTTCAAGCCAACATAAATATTTTATAAATATTTGGGTATACACCTGACCTGCACAATACCTCAGCAATACTTTTCAGCAAGAAAACACTGAAGGGTAAAGACCAGACACAATTACTCACTACACTGAAAATCTGCTGTGATGTTTGAGGTAAGAAGGCACCACATATCTCTTCAACTAAGAAAATCACCCTTACAACACAGGGAAATTTTATTTTTATACAGGACCTAGAACACTTAAGCTGCCAATTAGGTGGTGAATGGCAGAACTACATACCGGTTTATGCCATGAATTCATAGGGAATAGGTTCCAACAACTCAGGTTCCTTCCCATTGGTCCTCACAAAGTGTGCTTCTCTGGGAGGGGCAGGCTGGCACTTCAGTTGAACCCAAGTACCTTTCTCTTTGGCTTCTTTCTTTTTCTGATCATTTTCCTTGACACATTTCAGGAAGCTATCAAGACTTTCTGAATGTTTAATATGCTCAATACGTACACTAATCCTCTTGGCAAGTATCTTGCCCTTAACTTGCTTGTTTACAACAATGCTAACAGCATGCTGGGTAACATCGTACACTCTTCCTGTTTTGCCATGGTAACACTTGTGAGGCACTCCTTTTTGCACAGTACACATTCCCTTGATGTCTACAATGTCACCCTTTTTGTAGATTCGCATGTATATGGCCAAAGGAACCACCCCATGTTTTCTAAAGGGCCTGGAGAACATATAACAGGTTCCCCTCCTCTTGCCCCTTGTGTTAGTCATTTTGACAAATTATTGGAAGATGGCGGTTCCGGCCGAGGAAGCTCATTCTTCTTAATGCAACATAGAAATGAAATTATTTTCTCAATTTCAGATTAACTACTGGAGTTTGGAAATACAGATACATTTTGTTAATTGTTGTTACATCCTATAACTTTGCTGAACTTTTTTCTTGGATCTACTAATTTCAGACGGGTTTTAGTAGATGTTCCACATGAGATTATGTCACCTGCAAAAACAGATAGCTTTACTTCTTCTTTTTCAGTATGAATGATTCTATTTCTCATATTGCAAATTGCTAGAAATTCCAATACTCTTTTGAGGAAACAAGGAAAGCGTAATAGTGATTTATTTTTACTTCATTTTTGAATATGTGATGATTGGCTGAGATTAGCTGTTCACTATTTTGAATATAGATATACAAATTCCCTTTTTTTTTTCTTTATTTAGTACAGGGTCTACATGGTCGTACTACACAGACCAGACTCACAGTGACCCTTCTGTTTTCAGCCTCCCAAGTGCTGGCATTACAGGCACGCACCAGCACACGCAGTCTTAGTTGCCATCTCAGTGTGCCCCGTGGGCAGGGGTGGATCCAGCACAGCATCAAATTTCCTTTTTGGCTGTTTTTACATGTCCAGTTTTTCTACCACCATTTAAAAAATAGTCATCATTTCTATTTATTATAAAAAATCTTCCTTCTTTTGTCTAAAAAATCTCTCTCAATTTATGTGTGAACCTATTTCTGGATTCCACTGATTTGTGTCTATTTTCAACAGTACTGTGTTTTCATGAGTTGTCTAGCTTTCTAATGAATCTTACTAATAATTCATGGACTCACAAAGAGACTTTATGAAATTAACACCATGGTCCAGGTTACAAAATTAGTCTAGTAATTACAATCTAATATTTTCACATAGAAACAAATTATTAACTGCTAATATCAAATAACTATTGTTTTTTAAAAATCTTTTTTGTTTGTCTGTTTGCTTAGTACAGGGTCTTGCTACACAGTTCAGACTTGTAGTAATCCTCCTGTCTCACCCAGCAAGAGGAGTACAGCACTGGGGTTACAGAAATGTGCCAACATAGCCAGATTCAGTGGCCGGTTAGGCATGTGGTGGTACTGGGGATCGAGCCAGAGTCCTTGCACTTAGCAGGCAGGCATTTAGACTGCTGAGCTATCTCCCTAGGCCCCAAATAACTATTCTTGTCCTTTGATAAAAATTAGGCACCCTATTTATAACATTAACAGAGAACACAGCATTTTTTTGACAGTTTTTTCTTTACTTATTTTTTTTTTTTTTTTAAACAATAACATGCTTTTTGTGATACTGGGGATTGAACTCAGGATCCTGCACTTGCCAAGCAAGCACTTATATTACTGAGCTATCTCCCTGGCCCCCAAACACACATAGTTTTTCTTTGTTTTTGTTTTTCACTAACTTCAATTAAAGCAATAAACTTAAATAGGGAGCCAGGTATGGTGGAACAAACCTGTAATCCCTGCACTTGGCAGGTTGACCCAGTCTAGGAGTTTGAAACCAGCCTGGGCTTTACAGTAAATTCAAGGCCAATCCGAAATATATAGTAAGACCTTATCTCAAAACAAAACAAAACAAAAAAAAGTTTATATGAGTACCAAAGAAGGTCACAATTGGTGCTTCACTTCTGAAAGACACTTTTCAACCACATGACTCCACCCAGCAATAGCTCATGGCACTGCCGGAGACAATGCAAGGTGAGAGTCCTTTTTTTTTCAATGACTGGATATGATGATGGTGCCTTCAGAAGGATAATGACTTAACCAAATGTTACACCTTCCTTGGACACCAATCCATCTTCTTACAATACTCACTGGAATAAATTAGTTAAATATTGGTAGGTGTCCCTTTCGCAAAACAAGAATGTAGACATTAATACACATAAAATTAAGTTTTGCATCTCTTAATCACCAATTTCCAACACAGAATGTATACTGAATTGGCAGAAGTGATTTAAACTTATTACTAGGATTGAAATATACAAATTTATAATTTAAACAAGATAATTTAAGCTGTTTAATAAACTAGGCATTAGAATTTTTTTTTTTTTTTTTTTTTGTCTTTTTGAGACAGGGTCTCACTATGCAGTTCTGGCTGGCCTTGCGCTCACTTTTGTAGCCCAGGCTGGTCTCAAACTTGCACTGATCCTCCTGCCTCAGCCTCCCGAGTGCTGGGATTACAGGCATGCGCCACCATGCCCGGCTAGAATTTTTTTAAAGTCTTATTTATTTATTTGGTATGAGGTTTCACTATGTATCACAGACTCATAATGATCTTCCTGCCTCAGCCTCCCCAATACTGGGATAATAGCTGTGCGCCACCACACCTGGTTTCAGTTGTCAGCACAGCGCAATGGGGGTTCTGAGGCCAGTACCACACTCAGTACTGGGGACCGAACCCTAGTCGTTGGCCTCCTCAGGCAGGCACGTAGACCACTGAGCTACCCACACAACCATAAACTAGACATTTCAATTATATAATGCAGAATTTAGAATGTTTTGTGGTGGAATATAAGAAAAGCTTTTATAGTTCAGTCATCCAAAGTTGCTTACTATCACACTCTCAAGGGCAACATAAGTGAAAATAGTTGTAGTATTCACTTTTAGACAACTATGTTAACATTGCTTTGTAACTAAAATGACAGTCGAGCGGTAAATAGGTTACATGCTAATAAAACTCAACAATTGTGCGCAGCAGATATATTTCACAGCTAGTAAACAAATACTAACATGCTGGAAGCCATTGGTAACATGCTATAAAGAGCTACATTCCCACTTATCACGAAGCCTACGGTCTAACATGCATGAAGTAGGAATGATTAAGTGCTAATTGTCTAGAACTAAAGATAAATACATGTGGGAACAATTATTTGGAAATAGCCTCAAAAGCCACATGGGGACACAACCTAGTTGGAAGGAGAAGAAGAATATTCAAGGCATGAAGGATAAAGTGAAGGGAAAGGAATAAGGGTATGGGATGCCATGATGTGAGCAGAAGGGAGGCTTATGACAAACAGCAACTGGGAGGCAGCATCATTTCAGTTTTCAGAGAACTTTCCAACTGAGACAAGGAACAGAATGACGCTAAGTCCTTCAGCAAGGGAACAGTAGAGATGTTGATGGTGAACTTTATAAATAACATCAGTAGGATTAGGATGTGCCTTACTGGCAAAGCACCTGGCTAGAACAGTCAAGGCTCTCGGTTCAACCCCAAGTGTAGGATAAAATAAAATCACCAGTGTGGGAAAAAAAAAAAAAACAGGTGAAATGAGAAACTCCAAAGGTTGTGGCTTAGCTAGCCACGAGGACAGGGCCTCAGTGTCTTACTAGGACACTAGGTGATCTCAGAATAGGGCACAATGCATTGGAGGCCTGTCATTCGCAAGCTGCTTCTATGTTCCCAAGCATCAAACAAGTGCATTCAGCTTTCAACTCTTGGAAACTACATATATGATGTAGTTGGTCTGGAACCCAAAATATTTGATTGCAAGGAAAGCTGTGTAGAGTTTACATCCATGTTTAAGTTTATAAGGGTAATTCTTCTCTTAAAAATTCCTATTTTAGGGGGGCTGGGGAGATAGCTCCGAGGCACAAGTGCCTGCTGGGCAAGTGCAAGGTCGTGAGTTCGAACCCTGGTCCCACCAAAAAAAAAAAAAAAAAAAAAAAAAAAAAAAAAA
>PVJA010021968.1:7010-34974 GCA_004027025.1 Myocastor coypus
TATCATATATATATATATATATATATATATATATATATATATATACATATATGAAGAAAGGGAAAGGATGTATATATCCTTTCCCTTTCTTCCTTTCTTTTCATATGTGTGTGTGTGTGTGTGTGTGTGTGTGTGTGTGTGTGTGTATTTTTGGTAATCTTTGGTAACTATTACAATAAATGTGCACTGCTACCATAAAAAAAAAGAAAACCCTCTGCTAAAGCTAGGCTCAGTGGTATACACTAGTAATGCCATTCCTCCATATACTGAGGCAGGAGGATCAAAAGTTTAACACAAGCCTTGAGCACAGAAGGACATGCAGTCTCAAAAAAATGAAAAAGTAAAAAAAATTAAATGCTCTGCTGATTAGCCATTTTGTCTTTCTGAATTCCTATCAGAAAAACCTTTAGGTTTTCTAGTTCTTATGTTCTTAAAAAATGATCATGGTGCTCCTTTCTCTTACAGGAACAGGTGATGTGTCTGACATTGGCCTAGGGAAAGGACGGTACTATAGTGTAAATGTGCCCATTCAGGATGGCATACAGGATGAGAGGTACTACCACATCTGTGAAAGGTATGGCAGTTAATGCTGAGTCAGTAGCAGGTGGAATAGGGTAAGGTGGCCCCCAATCTCACAGAATTCATTATTGAGGAACCACTTGAAAAGTAAAACCAATATATGTTCATGTATCTTTTAGACACTGATCATTATGTTATTAGGAAGAGTCCTGGAGTTGAATCAGAATTGTACTCCAGATTTCATCTTACCTAGTACCTGGTACAATTAAGGCCATCCCCAAAGAAAAGTTTTTTATGTTGTAATGGAGAATCCTTTGTACACTTTTTCTTAGCTAAAGAAACCTGTATGAGTATGATTTCATTACCTTTGTAGGGAACATTTTAGTTTTCTATGGAAACCAAATATGCCTCTACTTGTATGAATATAGTGTGATGACTATAATTCTTTATCATGCATTCTTGAATTCTATCCAGTGTTAAAATTAGAATCAAGAGAGATGTTCAGTGGTATAAACTCCTGCCTGGCAAGTATAAGATCTTGAGTTTTATCCCTAGTACCAAAAAAAAGTTTGTGTGTGTGTGTGTGTGTGTGTGTGTGTGTGTGTGTTGCATGTGTGATGTGGGCAATGCAACCATGATCCTATGTATGCTAAGTACCACTGAGCCATACCCCAGTCTAGAAATATGCTCTTTTACCCTATGGCTAATTTTTTTCAATACCAGGGATTGAACTCAGGGCCTTGCTCTTGCCAGGCAAGTACTTATTCCACTGAGCTATCTTCCTGGCCCCAGGATTAAATTATTGATGTAGGCAGACAGTTTAGTCTGGAGATCACTGAGGTTAAAGGTCCTACAGAATGGGAGATTAAATTCATATTGATAAAATTGAGATTAATCAAACACAAGTGCATTGCTGACAATGGCAAGAGAAAAAGTGAGCCTAACTAGAAGTCTGCTGGTCAACATTACCAAAGGGAAGCTGTGAAGAATGAGATTCTCTCACTCTCCCCTGCGTGGCTCATATTTCTCCCAAAGTCTGGTAGAAAACAGGGACTTCCCAAAGGACTCTGCTTATACTGGCCATCATCACTGTCAGTTGTATAAACAAAGTGGAACTATTAAGCAATAAAAATGCCAGGTATAGTGGTGCAAGCCTATAACCCCAGAGCTCTGGAGGATTGCTGTGAGTTCGAGGCCAGCCTGAGCTACATAGTGATTTCATGGTCAGCCTGAACTACACAGCAAGAACATGTCTGGAAAAAAATTAAGCAATCAAAACTTTATGCTTTAATGATTCCTCTTAGCTCATGAGATTTGGCCAGCCAAGCCACCATTCAAAGAGCACAATCATCTTCATGACTTTTTTAATTTTTATTTTTATTGGCACATGTTCATAGTACACAGTGATTACATTCCTCATAGGGGGGTTGGTGAATGTATGTAATGCATTGTAATTCTTTTTTTCAGTTCCTTCCCCTCCTCTCCCTCTGTTGCTCCATCTCTTGGTCTCCTTCCATTTTGTGAAACATCAATCTCCTTGTTTCCTATTAGCTATCTTTTATTTTGCTCTTTAATTTGTTTTCTGTTTTGAGCTACTCATATAAAAGAAGCATGTGACATTTAAGCAGTGTGTTTGATTTATTTCACTTAACATTATGATTTCAGGATGCAGCCAGTTATTTACAAATGACTCAGGTTTGTCCTTTATAGCAAAGTAGGACTACCTTGTGTCTAAATACCACATTTTCTTTATCCATTCATCTGTTGACAGTCATATAGGCTGTTTCCAAGATGTAGCTATTATGGAGTATCCTGCTGTAAACTTAAATATACATATATCACTTAATATCTAGCACTATGGTATATTTAATTCTTAATAGGTATATCGAATGGAATTTCTATTTTTAATTTTTTCGAAGAATCTCCATACAGATTACCATAGGCATTCTAGTGGTGTACATCCCCACCAATGATGTAGAAGGGTTCTCTTTCCCTGTAGTCTCACCAAGATTAGTTATTTGATTTCTTTGATTTTGTCTTAAAGAGTAAAAATAAATAGCAGAGACAAAGTCAAACATAGAATAACAAGCAACAGTGAACATGATATAGTTTTAAAACAAGAATAAAAATTTAAAAGTGATAATTATATTACATATTTTCATTGTCAGATCTGTTGTTCAGATTAACAGATATAAGTATATAAAATCAGTCAAATAAATGTTAATGCATATGGGGGAAAATATTAATGCTTTCTTTCTATTAGCTAATTTTTTCTTGTCCTTTTTACTTTATATTTTTTAAATTTATTATAAAGAGAATATGAATTGGTAAGACATTACAAATGTTGCACATTTAGAAGAACAAGATGAGAGGTATTTGATTGGGGTTTTAAGGGAGAAAATCATGCAAATATATATTCAGGATAGCTGAGATGATTGTAATACTCATGTCCATCAGTTTTTTGGAAGTAGCTGTTAATGTTTAAAATTTTGACGTTGGGTAACTCTATATGCTATTATCTATATTCTAACTACAAGTTATCTGATTTCTTGATGATAGCCATTCTTTCTGGAGGAAGGTAGAATCTCAGTATTGTTTTAATTTATATTTCTCTAATGGTCAGATATTGAACATTTTTTAATGCATTTATTGGATGTTTGTACTTTTGTGAAATGTCCGTTGACTTTAGTTGCCCATTTTCTGATTAAGTCTTTAACTTGGGGAGTTTGATATTTTTTACATTCTTTCTATATCCTAGATATTACTCCTCTGAGAAGTAGCTGGCAATTTGTTTCCCATTCTGCAGATTGTCTCTTCAGTCTATTGGTTGTTGCTTTGCTGTGCAGAATCTTTTTAATTTTATGTTAATGCCACTTGTTGATTCTTGATATTATTTCTGGTGCAATTGGGCTTCTGTTCAGAACATCCTTGCTTATGCCTATGACTTCAAGCATTTTACCTATTTTATGTTCTAGCAGTTTAAAAGTTTCTGTTCTCTTCCACTGATCTACCTGTCTGTTTTTATGCCAATACCATGCTGTTATTTTATCCCTATACCTTGGTCATATAACTGGAAATCTCAAATTGTAATGCTTCCTTCTTTGTTCTTATTGCCTAAACTTGCTTTTGCTACACTGGGTCTCTTCCTGTTCCACATGAATTTTAGTATTGTTTTCTCTAGTTCTGAGAGAAATTCTATTAGTATACTAGTTGGTATAGCAATCAGTGTTATACTAAATACTTTAGTATTATCCCTGGAAACTAGTCTCACCCTGATTTTATATACTTGGTATAGGGCCTCACTATGCATATCAGACTTGCAGTGATCCTCCCATTTTTTAGCCTCCCCAGGCTGGAATTACAGGCATGTACCACCATGGCCACACTGGGTGGCCAGCTCAACATGCCTGGGCACAGGCTGGTGTGGCATGTGGTGCCAGGGATCAAACCCTGATCCCTACACTTGTACTTGCCTAAGCATGCTCTTAGTCTGCTGAGCTATCGTGCTATCCCTCTAGGGATGATTCTGAGAGTACTCCTTCCCTTTCAATTTCATTAAAAGTTTGAAGAGTTAAAATTTAAAAAAAAAAGTTTGAAGAGTACTGGTGTTAAATTTCCCTGAAATGCTAACAGAATTTAGCAATGAGTCTATCTGTTCTTGGATTTTCTTAGTTGGTAGATGTTTTAGTACTGCTTTAGTTTTATTGCCTTTTATTAGACTACTCAAGGTTTTTATATCTTCTTAGAGATATATGAATCTATTCCTTATGGATTCTTCCATTTAGTGGATATAGATTTTCAAAGTAGCTAAAAATAATCTTCTAGGTTTTGGTGATGTTAATTCTCATTGCATATTTTTCACTTCCTTTTAAAAAATAGTTAGTTAGTTAGTTAGTTAGTTGATGCAAGGTCTTGCTAGGCAGCTCAGGCTCATAGTGATCCTCCTGTCTCAGCCTGCTTAGTGCTGGGATAACAGGCAAGTGCCACCACATCCAGTTTCAGGGCCAGCACAGTACTCCTAGGTTTCTGGTGCTGGCACCACATGAGGTACCAGGGACCAAACCCAGGTCCTAGCATTTGCCAGGCAGGCACTTAGACCATCAAGCTATCTCCCCACCCCCATGTTTTTCACTTCTAATTACACTGATTTGAGTCTTTTCTTTTTTGAAATAAAATTATCTAAGCCTTTTGTCTATTTTGTTTGTTGTTTCAAAGAACCAGCTCTTTGATTTATTGATTCTTTGAAATAGCGTGAATTTCATTAACTTCTACTCTGATCAGTATAATTTCTTTCTTGTACTAGCTTTTGGTTTAGTCCTTGTACCTTGCGATGTATCATGAAGTTATTTATTTAGGCTTACATTATATTGGGTTGTTTTGTTGAGTTCCTTTCTTTCCTCTGCTTCCCTGTTCACTCTGCCTGGTGTATTCACCCTCTTAGATTTTTTGGCATTCTTGTCTTCATTGTCTCTTTCAGGATATCCCTGAGAATTTTTTCAGAGTGTTGTTTGGGTGATCATGAATTTCTTAAAATGCTATATGTCATACAAATACATTATTTATTCATTAATTTTGAAAGTGAATTTTGCAGGATATGTCAGTCTGGATTGGAAGTTGTTTTCTTTTAGGGCTTAAAATACTTCACTCCAAAATCTCTTGGCTATTACAAGTTTGTGCTAATAGTCTGCTGTGATTCTAATTGGTTCACCTTTACTAAATGATTCATTGCTTTTCTCTAGTAGCTTTTCAGATTCTTATGTTGGATTTCTGGGATTTTGTCTATGATGTTTTGTGGAGTTCTTTTCAAATCATGGGCATTTGATGTTCATATTGCCTCATTTACCTGTATGTTTAATTCTTTGCCCATATTTCAAAAGTTTTCTGCTATTAGTTGTATAATCAGAGTTGGGATTTTTTAAATTTGTGCTGCCTTCTAATTATTTTATTAATTAACATTGAACCTTAAATTAATCTTCTTTGTGTCATCTAAGAGCTGTTAGAAGCCGGGCGTGGTGGTGCACGCCTGTAATCCCAGCACTCGGGAGGCTGAGGCAGGAGGATTGGTGAGAGTTCGAGACCAGCCTGGGCTACAAAACTGAGCTCAAGGCCAGCCTGAACTGTACAGCGAGACCCTGTCTCAAAAAGATAAAAAAAAAAAAAAAGAGCTTTTAGATCCATTCTTGATGCTCTTTTTTTTAACATGTGCCTGAATAATTAGTCACTGTTGGCAGCCTGTCTCCTAATTCTTTTTTTTTCTTTTATTTTTATTTATTTGTTTATGTTATGGCTGGCTCAGCCTGCCCTGGAGGTGGAGCTGGCACAGCATGTGGTGCCAGAGATCGAACTGCAGTCCCTGTTGTTGCCTAAATTTGCCGAAGCAGGCACTTTAGACCGCTGAGCTATGTCACCAGCCCCCCTAATTCTGATACTCTGTCCTCACATATTGGTCATTTCTGCTTTCCATACTTTCTTTTTTTTTTCCCCCTTTTTTTTGCAGGACTGGGGTTCAAACTCACAACCTTGCACTTGCCAGGCAGGCACTTGTGCCACAGAGCTATTCCCCCATCCCTGCTTTCCATACTTTCAAAACAACTTTTAATCTCCTGAATTTCTGTTCGGTGTCTTTCATAGATTCTGTGCCAAATTGCTCATCCATATTTTTTTGTTTTACTGTGTTTATCTCAGATAGGTCTTAATTAATGTCTTCTTTAAACTCTTATCATTTTATTAAATCCATTATCTACATATATCTTCTTTGAGCTTGCATTGGTTTGTTTTATTTTAATTTCCTCTTTCCTCTCTCTCTCTCTCTCTCTCTCTCTCTCTCTCTCTCTCTCTCTCTCTCTCTCTCTGAACCGGGGATTGAACTTAGGCCATTGCACTTACCAGGGTTATCATTTTAAATAATTCAAGTATGTAGCTTATGATTTCCTCCACTCCATGCCCCAAGAAGCAATTAGCAGGGACCTGGGGACTTTTACAAGCTTTATGTTGACTTTTCACATTGTGTGTGTGTGTGTGTGTGTGTGTGTGTGTGTGTGTCTGTCTGTCTGTCTGTCTGTCTGTCTGTGCTCAAGCTTGTAGGTTGACTGCACTGGAAATATTTTGTTGCTATGCATGTGTTGAATGCATCTCCTTAGTTTGTTTCTGTTTTTCAATGGTGCGCTCTGGCCATGACTTATCTATAAACCTCTACCTGTGTCCCTATATCCAATGGACTCCACTAATTTTGGAGGGGAGAATGCAGGTAATTTTCCCAGAACCCAGGTGTCTTGAAATGGACTGGAGTATTGTTAATGGCACAAAGGGAATCCAAGTATTGGCATACGTAGAAAACCTATTATTAATAGCAATAGCTATGCCACTGTGGCAGTAACAACTGAATCAGCAACAATAATAGCACCAAGGATAAACTGAATATTGACGTACCAGAAGAATCAATAGTGTACACCCTTAACAATAAAAAGGAGATTTATAATTATAGTATAAACACTAAGATAAACCAAATGTTGAAATACAGTTAATGTCTACTAAATGCAGCAATTATCCCTCCAATAACAACATATGCATTCAATAGTAATAGCAGAGATTTAGCTAAATATCTAAAGATTAATAAAGCTTAATGGTTATACTAACAAAGATAGATGGGTGGGAAATAGGAAAATGAAAGAAGAAAATATTGAAAACTTAATAGAGGATAGGAAAGAGGAGAGAAAAGTGAGATAAAGGATCCTATTCATGATAAATGAAAATTAATAAAATTGGATAAATGCAGCAGAAAATATTAAGAAAACATAGGATTAAAAAAATAAAAGGGGGATCTGGGTGTGGTTGCATGCATGTATAATTCCAGCACTTGGGAGGCTGAGACAGGAGAATCGATGTGAGTTCAAGACCAGCCTGGGCTACGAAAGTGAATTTAAGGCCAGCCTGAACTACATAGCGAGACCTTGTCTCAAAAAGCCAAAAAAAAAAAAAAGAATTAAAGGAAAAGCCTCCAAATCCCTCAAAAAATGAAGAGGAAAACATAAAGGAATGGGTCTTTTAAAAACTCCTCTGCATTTTTGAATGAATGGTTTCTTTGCAGGATCTGCAGTTTGGGAATCCAACAAGTCCCTTGTAGTTTGTGGATTTGTGAGAAACCCACCCCCCCACCCCCGTTCCAGAGACCTTTCCTTCCATTGACCCCAAAATATGGCAACCATCCAAGCCAGGCCATGTCCTTGCTTATGTTGGTAGATGGGGAAAGCAATCAGGGAACTGATCTCCACTGGATGTAGGCAGTGGGGTGATGGCTCAAGGAGACATCTATACTTAATACCTACACTTTCAAGCCTAACTGTCTCTAAAAGACATACATATTCAACCTGGCTTTTCACCATGGAGAGAAAGGGCCTGTGGCTTTCCACACCTGAGCTAAAAACTTCTTCAGGGTACTATGCCCAGCTTGCACCCTCCATGTGACTATCTCCATGGCTATCTCTCACCCAGTCACTGTTGGAGGATAACACTGGGAACCCTGAAGTGAAATTGTTTTATAATTGTAATATTCTGTGGATCATTGTTAAATAATGAACCTCTTCTCAGAATAGCACTTGATTAGCTATATGACAGGTACTTAACTGGATTTCTTTTCTAACTCTAGCCTGCCATGCCAAGTAAGCTTTCAGAATAAAACCCTTCATTGTCTTTTAGTGTACAACAGTTGTGCTGGTCAGTTATTTCTCTTTGGAGCTCTCAATTCTGGGAGCTTAAGTTGTATCTGTGATGCAGGGACAGTTTCCCCTCCTTGGGATCCAGGGTGAACTTCCAGACTACTTCATTCTTTTCTTTGTGTTGTGTTCCATTTTTCTGGCTTCTCTGTAATTTCTAAGCATCATATTAGTTCCCTCTCAATTCCTGGAGATCTATTTGTTTTTTATTTTCTCTTTGCTAAGTTGTTATTTTCAGGTATCTGAATTCCTGGTCACTGGAGAGGCTATATTTTGCTGCTGATCACTATTCTACCTTTGAGTTCTTTTTCTTTAAGATTTTGATAATTTCCCTAAGCTACCTCTGTATTGTCAGACTGGAAAAACTTTTGTTGTTGTTGTCATTTCATTTTCTTTTTTGGGCCTGTCATTCACATAGTTTTGTTTGGTTTTGTTTTTTGAGTCCTCCATTCATGCTTTAATTGCCTTTCTTTTTTTCCCTTAGCCTGTTCTGTCCTCAAGATGTGCAGATCAGAGCTGTTTATATTACCTTGCTAGTGAAGGTGGTCTGTGGTTCTTGTGAAAGGAGAATTATATTTTTTTGTCTTTTAATCCCCTTCATGACAATACACCAAATTTTGTTGCCCTTTTTTGCCATAGCAGGAAACTGGTTATTCTCTTCAATGTACTGTCCACAGGGTTTCCTATGTCTTAATTGAAAGGAGACTGCCCATCACCCTGCAAGTAATAGTTTGCAATAACCAGTGCTCCCTAAATGGATCACTTGATATGTGTCCCTATTGAAGCTCATCTTCCAATCATAAACCTCTTGAGATCTTTCTTTATTCCCCCATAAGTTTAGCATCTCACTGCCTGGGAAAGCTGAATACTGAATATATTTACAGAACTAAAGATTTCCCAGTATCCACTCCCCCCAAAGAAGTCTACTAATTATCCTTCTTCACTGAGAAATATGTGGATTTCTTCCCTATATTTTCTTTTTTATCTGTGCTTCACTTCCTACTACATGATAAAATATTTATACTTCATGATAATTCATGTTTAAAAATAGTATTAGTATCAAACTTTAATTAGAAACATTTATAAGTAAATTTAGCCTGAAGGAAAATATCTAGATTACACATGACTTCCCTTTTCAGTGACTGTTTTGCCACCTATGTTCTCATAGATTGATGGCTTTTGTATACAAGAGGCTAGCATTTATTAAAGATTCTTTTAGCTTGCCTGCTGACTACCAGGACACGCTTCTGTCTGTAGATCCAAGAGCCCTTCTTCCTGGGGAGTTACACTGACAGTTCACATAGGACACCCAGAATAACAAGTTCTAAATTTTCCTTAGAAGCATAATAATTTTTCCTTTCATTTCCATCAGAAGTTAGGTCTCATTGGGGCATAAATAAAGACATCTCCTATTGCAAGTGTGCCAAAAGGCTTGCTGGTCCAGATATCTCCCCTCTATTGAAGTAACACATACCTAAAATTCCTTCAACAGGAATTAGACAGGCATTATGTCTACAATTAGACATAGGCATTAAAATTTTGGTGCACCTTTCTCCTTCTCACCGCCATTCTGCTGTAGATAGAAAGTTTTACAGCAGATTTGAACAAGGTTAGGGGATGAGCTCCCTGAGTGATCAGAGGAGTAGGAATTGGGGAGTGATGCACTAAAGAAAAAGTGGCACAAATACAACCAAGTAATCTTGGCCAACTAAATTGTCTCGCATAATTTTACCAGTTCTAGTAATGCTATCACTCAGTCTCAAGAATTGTACTTTTCACTACTGTTTATGTGTGCCTTGGAATTAAAGTCTCTTATACTTTTGCCATTATTACTGCTGAACTGTCTACCTCAGAAGAAATATTAGGCATAGAAATGGCTTATTTTTTATCAAGGTAATTCTGTATATCTACTATCTCTGTTTCACCTGTTTTGCTCCATCATTCCTCTGGTTTTCTAGCTCACCCCTAACTAGTCAGGTATAAAGAACCTCTTAGCATAAGGCAGGAACTTAATGGTTTCATCTTAAGATGAACATACTCCCATTATTTAAAAAATGGTATAGACTTTCTTTTTGTAATAAACTGGACATGAAATCTTTACAGGAACATTTTCTAATACCACCTGACTTTGAATTCCATTTTTTTAAATTCCATTTTATATAAATGACAGTTCTATAGAATTTCCTGAGACGTTCAACACTAAGGATAAGAATCTCGCGAGGCCGTGGTGGCACATGCCTGTAGTCCCAGCACTTGGGACACTGAGCGAGGAGAAGTGGTGCAAGTTCAAGACCAGCCTGGGCTACAAAAAGTGAGCTCAAGGTCAGCCTGAACTTCATAGTAAGACCCTGTCTCAAAAAGACAAAAAAAATCTATTGGGCCTGGCACGATGGCTCAGTGGTCTAAAGCGCCTGCTTAGGAAAGCTTAGGCGGCTGCAGGGACCGCGGTTCGACCCCCGGCACCACATGCTGCACCAGCCCTGCCCTCAAGGGCAGGCTGAGCCAGCCATAAAAATAAATAAATAAACATACAAAAGTTCTGAAACAAGAAAAAAAAATCAATAAAAAAGAAAAAAATTCTTAAAAAAAATCTATGGTTCCCATAAGCTTTCAGTAATTTCTGTGGGTGCTAATAGAATTGATATTACTAATAGCTCCTAGTGTTAACTACCACAAAAAAATCAGCTTTGATGTTGTAACTACACCTCCAGTATGGAGACAATAGTGGCACATTATAATCCTAATGTATATGAAATTGTTCTAGCCTCACCCTGTCCCTTCTGCCCCCAATACATATACATATGCAAAGTTTTGTGGGAGAGAGAAGCTGTTCTGTTGAAGAGAGCTTGCTGATTTCCAAGTTTTAACATCTAAAAGAGTAAATAGCACTGAATGTTGCTCAGTGGGAGATCTATTGGTTAGCATGTGCTAAGTACTGGATTCCATTCTCAACAGCACAAAATAAACAAATAAGGAAACACTGCTGCCTAAGTCTAGATGGACAGATGGAGAGATGGATGGACTGACATATTTGGGTGTTACAACAGATCAAACCAAGAGGGGCCATGCCTCTGTGCTATGGCCCTTTTTATATTTTTAGTTTGAGTCTCATCTCACTAAGTTGCCCAGGCTGGCCTCAAACTTGCAGTCTTCCTGGCTCCGGCTCTTCAGTAGCTGAGATTATCAACATATACCACCACACCTGGGTTCTCTAAGTACATTTGAATAAAATGTGGGATAGTCTTGATAACGTTTCATTGATTACATAAAAGGGTGTGTTGATGATGTTACTGTCTTTTATCATCAATGATTGTAAGAAAGAAAGAACAGGCAAAAAGGTCCTTGTTGGTGAATATTAAGGCAGCTCTCAAAAACCTCAGATCCTGCAGGATAGCCAAGTATTTGCCCGCTGTGAACTGCCATTAGACTGCTGTTTCAAAGAAGAAATTCACTCTTCCCCACCTTGTAAGGTGGCAGATAAAAAAAACTGAGAAGCCAAACACTACAACCCAAAGCCAAGAAGGCTTCTGCCAGTGATACTGGTAAAAAGGTTAAGGTGAGGAAGGCAAAAAATTCCAAGGGGCAGCCCCATTTCAGCAGAAATCCTGTCCTGGTTAGAGGAATTGGTAGATACTCCCAATCTGCTATGGATTCCAGAAAGGTTTTGTATAGGAGAAGGTACAGAGCTGCTAAATCAAAGGTTGAGAAGAAAAAGAAGGAGAAAATTCTTCCTATGATCACAAAACTGGTCAATGGGGACAACAGTAGAGGTACCCCAGTGGTTAAGCTTTGAAAAAATGTCTAGATATTACCCTACTGAAGATGTGCTCCGAAAGCTCTTGAGCCATGACAAGAAATCCTTCAGTCAGCATATGAGGAAAAGGTGAGCTAGCATTACTCCCAGCACCATCTTGATCATCCTCACTGGGCTTCATAGAGGCAATTTGTCATTGCCACCTCTACAAAAACAAATATCAGTAATGTGAAAATCCCCAAGCACCTCACGGATGCTTACTTCAAGAAGAAGAAGCTGCAGAAACCCAGACACCAAGAGGGTGAGATCTTCGACACTAAGAAAGAGAGATACTAGATTTCAGAGTGGTGCAAGGTGGATCAGAAATTGGCAGACTCACAGATTTTAGCAAAAATCAAAGCTGTGTCTCAGCTCCGGGGCTACCTGTGATCCATTTTTGTTCTGACAAATGGAATTTATCCTCATAAATTAGTGTTCTAAATTTCTTACCAAGAACCTAATTAAATAACTTTCTTCTTTTCTTTATCTTTATTTATTTATTTATGTTATGGCTGGCTCAACTTGCCCTGGCTGTGGGGCTGGCACAGCATGTGGTGCCAGGGATTGAACCACAGTGCCTGTGGTTACCTAAGCTTGTCTAAGCAGCACTTTAGACCACTGAGCTATCTCACTGACCCAAGAACCTAATTAAATAACTGATACATTTAAAAAATAAGAAGAAATTCAGAGTTATCCTAATACTTGTTAGTTTGTATCCTACCTACCATTTTACAATGCTACCAGCCAAAAAGCATTCTTAACTAAATATCTGATCATTAGTATATGTCTCATAGGGAAACAAGATATATATATATAATATATATAATATATATATATATATATATATATCATATATATATTATATATATGGTGCCTATAATATGTATGAACACATATCAAGCTAACAGTTTTTTAAAAATCACTTTTCATTAAGAATATTCAGTTATTCAATGTTGTAAGACAATTAGGCACACATAATGCATAAATATTTCACTAAGGGAGAGAAATATTGTTAAACACATTCTTTAACAAATAGGACTCACCGGGGCCTGGCAGGATGGCTCAGTGGTCTAAAGCGCCTTCTTGGGAAAGCTTGGGCAGCTTCAGGGACCGCGGTTCGATCCCCGGCACCACATGCTGCACCAGCCCTGCCCTCGGGGCAGGCTGAGCTGGTCATAAAAATGAGTGAATGAACAAATAAAGGTTCTGAAACAAGAAAAAAAAACCAAATAGGACTCAGAAAAAAAGTCTGTTGAACTGGTATTCACATTCAGTAGCAGTCTTTATATCCACATATGTAAAACTTTGCTGGTAAGAACTATCACCCTGACAGAGAGATACAGTAACCTTATAATAATCTGTATGTATTTGGTACTTGGCCCATTTATCTTGAGTCCTGTGTAGCTGAAAAGTGAAAGAGACCTTTTGTCCATCCCCATCTAAGACCACTAGCCTAAAGCAAAATTCAGGGGTCCCATAAGATTTTCTTAAGTTATTATTTTTACCATCCTTTATGATTGAACTATTACACTTACTGATTTTAATTATAATTTTTGGTAAGGTAGGGGGATGAATTAAATTTTTATAGTTTATCAACTGCTTTTCTCAAATATTAATTCTGCTGTTAATAAACTAGCCAAAGTAACCAACTCAGAAAGAACATTTCTCTAGGACAAGAGCAGGATCATTAAAGGAATAGTATATGTGCTTCAGAATGTTTATTTCTGAGTGGAATCTTCATACCACCTGTTATGGTTTGTGTCTAGTTGTCCCCTGCCAGGCTTCATGTAGTCACAGGATGAACTTTTAGAGTTTGTGATCAACTCATGATCTACTTGATCTACTAGGATTATGCGTGTGAGTGCTACACCCAGCCTGAGGTAGATAGCCTGAGTGCAACTTAAGGGAGGCAGACTTGCTGTCTGTTACCCTTGCCACTACTCCTTTCATTTGCTCTCTACTCTTTGCTGCTGTCATGAAAGGTTGTTCTGTGCCATGTGCCACTTTGCCTTGGAGCTAGCTGAATATAGACTGAAACCTCCAACAATTGTGAGCTAAATGACCTTTTCCTTCCTTCCTTTTGGCTGTCAGTTATTTGTCCCAGCAGCGAGAGGAAAGTAAGTGATACACGATCTATATGGAGTCATATTCACATCCAACAAGGAAGAGATTTTTTTTATTATGGCCAGTTCAGCCTGCGCTGGGGTGGTGCTGGTGCAGCATTTGGTGCCAGAGATCGAAATGCAGTCCCTGCAGTTGCCTAAGCTTGCCTAAGCAAGCACATTAGACCTCTGAGACATCTCTCCAGCCCCAATGAAGGGATTTTTAAAACCACACTTAATATAATATCTTTGTAGTATATGTTCATTACATAAGAATTTTCCTCACACTCTGATATTTCCTTTAAAATATAAGTCAGTGGTTTTTTATGCATAAGATCAGTTATTGTGAGTCTGGGGCCAAAATTCACCTCTCCAAAGCTTTTCTTTTTGGTTTATTTTTGAAACAAGGTCTCCCTTTATAGTTCAGGCTGGCCTTAAAGTCACTATATATCCCTGGGTTGACTTAAGTTTACAGTTCTCCTGCCTCAGCCTCTCAAGTACTGGGATTACAGAGCTCTCTCTCTCTCTCTCTCCCTCACAAACACACACACACACACACACACACACACACACACACACACACTTCTCTGTAAAGGTTTTCTGATCTTCATTCAAAAGAATTAAACAGTTTAAAATTACTTCATGGGTTTTAAAAATAGTAAATAATAAAATAAGTGGAAAAGGGGAAGGGACTACCAGGCTACATAGTTCATACTCCTACCTGGTTCTTGGCTTAGCATCTGACATGTATTCCTATTAAGGGTATGCACATACACATAAACTATTTCATTCCTTCATTCTGCAATAATGTATAGAGTGTCTGCTCTATGGTAGACACTGTACTAGGCACTAGTGGTACTAAACAAGATGGATGAATCTCTTGCAGCCTATAACTTAGCTTCTAGAGCAGCGGTTCTCAACCAGTTGGTCGCGACCCCAGTGGGGATCAAATGACCAAAACACAGGGGTTGCATAAAGCCATTGGAAAATGTTATTTATTTGGAATTACAGTTTTGAAGTAGCCACCAAAATTATTTTTTGGTTTGGGGTCACCGCAACATGACCATGTATTGTGGGGTCACAGCATTAGAAAGATTGAGAACCACTGTTCTAGAGAGCACTGCCCTCTGCCACAAACTGCACTAAAGTTTTATATTGTTTCATTTGTAACAATTTACACTCTATAATGCCTAGAAAAATAGTTATCATTATTCTCATTTATAAATGAAAAAGCTGATTGACCTGCTTAAGGTTACACTAATAAGTGGTAAAGCTAAAGTTTGAACCCATCTATCTACATTTTTTTTGAGACAGGGTCTCACTATGCAGTTCAGGCTGGCCTTGAGCTCACTTTTTGTAGCCCAGGCTGGTCTTGAACTCGCACTGATCCTCCTGCCTCAGCCTCCCAAGTGCTGGGATTATAGGCATGTGCCACCACGCCCCATCTGTCTACTTTTTAAATATTGACTATATTGTCCCCAAAGTGTCACATGGAAGTAAGAAATTTAATTGTTCAAAGAATTTAATTGTACTGTCCCAAGGCCTACTGAAAAAGTTTATCTCAGCAGATTGCAGAAACAAACCTAAAATAAAATATTTAGCCAGATACAAATAAACCACATGATTTATACGCCATCTATTATGTGTGTTTGTAAAAGTATAAATGAGGTCTGTGCCTCCAATGAAGAATCTCTTAATTCTTAGGATATCATTTATAATTTTATGTGAAGAAAACAAGAATAAATATTGCCAGAGCCGGGCGTGGTGGTGCACACCTGTAATCCCAGCACTTGGGAGGCTGAGCCAAGAGGATCAGTGTGAGTTCGAGACCAGCCTGGGCTACAAAAGTGAGTTCAAGGCCAGCCTGAACTGCATAGTGAGACCTTGTCTCAAAAAGACAAAAAAAATATTGCCAGAATTTACTTCTCAATTAAAGTTTGGAAACATGTAGAGGCCAGGCTCGGTGGCACATGCTTGTAATTCCAGGACTTGGGCGGCTGAGGCAGGAGGATTGATGCGAGTTCGAGACCAGCCTGAGCTACAAAAGTGAGCTCAAGGCCAGCCTGAACTGCATAGTGAGACCCTGTCTCAAAAAGACAAAAAAAAAAAAGTTTGGAAACATGTAGATTCAGCACATCCTCTTTTCCCTTCATTTCCATGGAGAAAATACTGACTTCCTGTTCTAGAAAGTGAAGTGTCACATATCCTTATAGAGATCTTCTCATGGATTTTCATGTGGTTTCCTTAGACTAGTATTGATTAACGTCTTTAACTCTGCATTTTTGCCACTACAGCTAAAATGTACACTGCCTCTTGGTACTGGTAGAATGCTACATATGTACATACAAGGTAGATTCCCTATCTACACTATGAGCTGCTCAACCAATGCTGACTGAATAATGAGAACCAAAGGACATCACTAAAGGACATTTAAGGGAAATAGTTCCTTTCACTATTGATTTTTTTTTGTCTTTTTGAGACAGGGTCTCACTATTCAGTTCTGGCTGGCCTTGAGCTCACTTTTGTAGCCCAGGCTGGTCTTGAACTCACACCGATCCTCCTGCCTCAGCCTCCCGAGTGCTGGGATTACAGGCGTGCGCTACCACGCCCGGCTCTCACTATTGATTTTTAATGTTAGTATTTTAAGAAGAGATGTTTAATGATCATAGGTTTTCTTTCATTATAATGTCAAGTCATCTAGAAATTATCTTCCATTTGGGACTTCTGGCTGTCATTCAATGTTAGAAGAAGATAGAGGCTCAGTAAAAGAGAGCTCAGCAATTATAATTTATTGCTTTGGGCTGATGTGGAGAAAGCAATACGTACACACACGTGTCTGTACATAAATATCTTGAGCAATGCAACCTGTTCAAAATCCTCTTTCATTTAATGAAAAGGGTTGAACTCTCCAGAAATTTGCATTTGAGAATAAATAACTGCATAGATATTCCTCCTCATCTTATTTTCATTATCATCAGAGAGCTGGCCCTGATTCTTCCCACAGTCTTTGTACCTCTCTTTAGCTGGATAATGGCTACTGTACCTCAAAAATCACTAGTTCACTTTGGCTCAGTGGTACAAGTAATAGAAGCTGCCAGTTCATTTTGGAAGCCTTGTATCTGGCACTTAGCCCTCTGTAAATGAGGTATTTATGCTGAATATTTTTATCCTACTTTATAAACCTCTACCTTGCCTCTCCAAGGTACAGTAGTTGTAAAGTTGCTTATTGTTTCTAAAAACAATATTTGACTCAGACACTAATTATACTCATTGTCAGTGTTAACCACAGGTGGAAATGAGGCCAATGTAGGCTGTACATTTATTCTTCCAAGCCTGCTATATCTTTTCAAATATTAAGTTAAAAAACATTAAGTTCTACAGAGTGGAGGATCAATTGGAGGGAAACTGTACTCCATTATGTGGGTTTTCCTGAAACTGGTGAGCTTGCCCAGCCTGTCCCTAGGACTTGCTTAAGGTTGCAGTGAGAACTGGTATTTTCCTCACCTGATCCTTAGGTTAGAATCCATGCTGTAAGAGAAATAGCAACTATTTTCTCCCTCAGCTCTCTTCCAGGGTCTTTCACGACCAGTTCTTGAACTGCATCAAGTAGCAGTGACACCACAACACCTCCTTACCACCACCCCACCAAGAAAAGAAGTCTTCACAGATATTTATTTATCCAAGTCAAGGGGGTGTTACAAGTTAGGTCAATGGTTTAAGTGCCTGCATGGGCAATCCGGTCAGGCACAGGGGACAGCAGTTCTGTACTCAGACCCACCCTTAAGGCAGCCTGAGCCAGCCAAAAGAAAAAAATTCTTCCCAAGTCAAGGAGGACAATGTTATAGAATTTTGTGGGTTTGTTCCCACACAGATGTGTACTTTCCCTGCTTTCAGTTCTGCTTGATCTCTGCCCCCTAAAGGAAATACCCTGGTTCTGTAGCAGCAGTTTAATCAGTTCTAATGCTGGACTGTGTTCTGAAACTATCCAGAGGCAAGACAACATTGTCCTAAATGGGAATCTTGCTAATCACACCCTTTAATGTAAGGCTGTTCTGATAAAAAGCCCAAACTTCTCTTTATCTCTGTGTGTTAGAATGGCCTAACATCAAAATTCTCATTACTTCTTTCACTTACTCTCTGGCATGTGTCCCCTCCCTCTACCTTAGTCCTTCCTTCCCATATTCTTTTGTCACTACTCTGTCTCTTCAGTTCAGCCTAGAGATTACTGTTTAAGCTTTGCTACATGTTATAGCTTCGAACAACTATGCCTGACATTGCCATATGCCTAGCAACTGCCGGTACTGGTGAGCTGCTTTATTGTATTATGTTGACACAGACAATACTGTGATGTAGATAAGTCTGGTATCTGCCACCTAATAACAAATCCTGACAATTAAGTTTGGCTGGCCTTCTGTATGTACTGTTACCCACCATGCTATGAAGAAAGAGCTGTGTCCACTGTCACTTGAAGAGGGACTAAAGAAAAGACCCCCTTTACAAAAAAGCCATATCAATTAACCAGCTGACAAGTTAACAAGTGAAACGTAGGGCACTGTTTGCCTACAGGGGATTCAAGCGCACATGAGCACAGAGCTAGAAGTGGGGAAATTGTGTGTTCCAGCTCCACGCAGGAGAATCCTATGTAGGGAGCCAGGGGGAATGAAGGCTGGGGAGCAATCTTAAATGTATTAGGATAGAGTAGAAATTTATTTAAATACATGTGAGGTTCACTAATTTGGCCTAATTAATGGAAAGCCAGTCTGAATGACAGAATATTTTAAAGGCATTTTGATTACACTTAAGCATTGGACACTAGTAATTCAAACTAGACAAAGTGCATAATACAGCACCTCGGTGGAGAGCCTTTAAGAATCATTTGTAATTAGCATATCAATTATTTGTGTGTAAGTGGATGTGCACAAAGTGCATAAAAAGTTTATTCTCCTAAGTAGGACAAACATTCCCCAGTGCAATACTGTTTACACTATTAATTTGCTTAGCCAGCCGTTTTTGTGCCAAGATCGATGTATGTAAGAAATGCTTATTTCCTCAGGGAAGAATGAATCGCTTCCCTGTGTTTAGTCCAGTAACTAAGAAGCTGAGCACCATTTGATTAGTTTGGGATTTCCAGGATATGGAGTTTTGAATTTGCATACAGACTAGAGATTTCATATGGAGAAGATCTGGCAGCCATGGCCAGAGACCCAGTTTCCCCATCTGGATTTCATTGAGTGATCTGGATTTCATCAAGCAACAGGACACTGATCTTAAATGATCCACCAGACACTCTTAATACAGACATGTTTAAAATACATCCTGCCCCAGAAAATAAGTGTTAAAATATGATGAGCTGGCGTTACTCTATTGTAGTACTTAAAAGTAATAAAAATGCACTTCTCTTTTAAGTCCAACAAAACTACATAATATCAAGTTAATGATCAAAATCAATCCTCAAACTCTTTCTCGCACACCTCTTGTATGATGGTATTGCAGAGATTTCCAATCATCTGGGAAAGGATATTATATTTTGATGAGCTACACCAGGTGCTAACTATATAGTAGATTTTAGCTTTGAATCTTAGAGAGACTGTCCTGGGTAAGTAAGGGCCATGGAACAGCTAGGGGCATGTTTATTATTAACAAATCATTATTGTCTGCCTAAGTTCAAAACACATCGCAACTGAATTGAAAAAAAAGAGGTATCAGTTATATAGGAAAGGGAGAAAATATGATTAGGAAATGAGAAAGAGATATAAGCCTATATTTCTACCCATGCATATTAAACTGTGCTCTAGGTAAATTGTGAATTCTTCAAGGCTTAGAGAATAAAAGTCAAGTACAGAGCCCATAAGCACAATCAGTAGATAAACACACAAGTGTTGTAACTACAGTTTGGAGTGACTATAACTCTCCTGTCTCCTATAAGAGCAACACTATTTAGGGCCTACAAAAGCCAAATAACTATTTGGCTTCCAACCTGATATTTTTGCCTAAGGAATCAGAGAAGTCAGTTTTAATTTTAATAACATATTCTTCCAACCTCTATAGCAGAAAGTCGTTTCTATTTCTAACCCTTCTTAAAGGGAATTTTGTATTTGGTGAAAGGTAGTAGGCAGGCAGCACTGGAAAATTAGTTACTATATTCTCAGAACAGGTATAACTGGGCAGTTATACCATGAAATCTTGCTCTACTTTGGGAGACCATGAAAGTACTATTTGGGGAGATACTACTATTGTGTACTGTGCTGAACTCACCAGCATTCTAGGAACCTGAATGAATTTACCCAGTTCCCTAAGGGTCTGACTTAAGGTCATTGGTTTATTCATTCACTGTTCTGGAGTACCCATTATGTGCCTGATACCGGGAGAAGACGTTTATAAATTGTTTGCTTGTTGGTTAACATGTTGGTTGATTTATGTTTTTACAGTACTGGCAATAAAAACCAATGAGTACTACTGAGCTGCATCCTCAGCCCTGGAAAAAAATCTTTTAAACATTGACACTAAGTTGCCCAGGTTAGCCTCCAAATTGTGACCCTCCCGTCTTTCTGCCTCTGCCTTCCAAGTAACTAGAATTACAGGTGTGCACCACCATGCTCAGCTCTCACAAATGATTGTATTAAATGGGAAAAGGAGATCATTCTTGTTTTATAGAGAAGGAGACCAAGGTTCAGAGAAGTAAAGTAATCTGTTCAAGCTGCCATGCAAACACTGGATCAAAGTTTATTTGACTCTAAGGCCTATGTTCTCCTCAAACCAGGTGGTATAGATATTGTAAAGGGGGACAAATAAGAACTGTGCCTTTAAAAATGTGACACGAAGCAGAATGTAACCTGTGCATTGGCCAGTCCTGGCAGTTACAGAGCTGTGAAATAACCTTCCCCAGATCACACAAGAGCTCATCAGCACAGCTAGCATTACCATTCATATTCTTTCAGTTTTCTTCCATTTTGTTTTTTGTTAGCATTGTTCACCAGCCCAACCTGCTCCTCTGCACATCTGACCCCTTGCCCAGATACATTCTGTTTGCTGGGGCCTCCAGCTTTTAAGAATGAAAAGAGCCAAAGAGACTTGGTGTTTAGTGAAGATAGCAATGGATTCGAATTAGAATTAGTGTTTCTAATTCTAGCTCTGATGATTCATTCCGGGCCACTGATAAGGTCTTTTAATTTGGATGACTCACTTTCCCTTGTGTGAATCTGAATGCTTTCCCAAGAGGTATAAGGAGAGATAAGTAATAATATGCCAAAAATAGTGTATAGCCCTTTCAGTTGCCAAGGTGACATATAATTGATGAGAATTACTTACTACAAGACATGTTAGAAAGAGATGCCAATTAAAATGTATGTTTTACATAATGGACTCAACAATGAGAGAAAGATGCCCTGTTAAAATGTTAAGAGACTATATCTTGAAAATTAAGACAACAAAAGGAATATGTCGTTGCTTGGTGTTTCCATTTGGGAGTTTAAGGTTTGTTTTTTATTTTACAGATTTGAAGTTTTATTTTAGGTATTTGTAAAACCAGTACAGGTTGGCTGATGCTAAAAGCAGAAAAAGAGACATAGGAAATTAAATGTCTCATGGATATGTCCAAAAGCACCCATGGCTCCCAAGGAAATGATGCAGCATTTCACTGCAGGGAGCCCCACTTCTGATTCCCTGTCTCCCCAACCGTTTGTAATAGATAGTTAGGAATCAAAGATGCATTTATCATACACTTCATCCTCTGGCAGGTTGAGCTGTGGGAGAATGAGTCAGCAACACCTAAATTGACATAGAGTTGAGAGCATTTTAAAAAACAAACCTATGAAACATTGGGACTGATTAGTCATGCTTTGGAGGGCTGATTACTGATACTTTGGATCCTCAACATAGTCCTCCTCTGAATCCCACTAGATGCAATGGGTTTCAGAATTATATCTTAGGAAGGGGCTTTGCTGCTGGCAGTAACTTTTTTTAGGCTGACTTTTAGAGCTCAATGCATTAGTAACAATTATTTCTCTGTTCTGTCCTATATCCTGCCCTTCTTGGGTTTCCAACTTTGATTGCCCCCTTTCTTCATCTATTGAGGGGTCTTTAGAGAATGCTAAGAGTGCTTATTGGAAAGCAGGAAGATACAGGCCTGCAGGGAGCAGGTACTCAAGAGAGGCCTGCTGAGGATAACAAGTTAAGCCTACTGCATGCTTGACTAAGCGTATCTCTAACACCATCACTCTAGTGTCTCATCACCCTGAGATGCAGGGGTGGGGGGTTGCTTTAGAATTTTAACTATATAAGAAAAACAAAAGTACTTCCATTTCCTAGTATTAGATGGAAAATGACACCAGTGAATGACCTCAAAGGTACCCAGACAAAACCTTTGGCCACCCTGATGGACTAAAGAAAGGAGAATACCTTTAAGCTTTTGTTTGGGGCTTTTCTGTTGCCTGAAAGCATCCTGAATGTCATTTCCCCCTGCTTTCGTCCTTCCCAGGTGCTAATCCCTCTCCTACATCAAGGCCTGCCTAAGTGGTTGCTGTCTTCTCTTCTTCATTTGCATAGGTTCTTCATAAAATGAGGTGCTGAAGACTGGAGGGTCAGGTTTCTCATCAAGAAAACTGCATTTCAAATGAATGACTTGTGTGTTTATAGGGAAGTTAGTAATGTAATGAGATACCTTTCCTGCTTCCTTTGTGGGGAAGAAATTTTATTCTTTCTCAAAACCTAAAATTAATGATTTAGTGTATAGCAAACAGAACTTAGGGAAATTTTTCCAAAACCAATTTTGAGTGGTATCTCATTCACTTCTCATTTAAAGATTATTTGTTGAATGCCTGCTGTATACAAAACATTGATTCTACATTTGTTTTTATTTTTTATGAATTTTATTTTTTAATTTTTTTCCTTGTCTCAGAGCTTTTGTTCGTTTACTTATTTATTTTCATGGCCGGCTCAGCCTGCCCTGAGGGCAGGGCTGGTGCAGCATGTTGTGCCGGGGATCGAACCGTGGTCCCTGCAGCCGCCCAAGCTTTCCTAAGCAGGCGATATAGACCACTGAGCCATCCTGTACTTCTCTTTTAAGTCCAACAAAACTACACAATATCAAGTTAATGATCAAAATCAATCCTCAAACTCTTTCTCGCACACCTCTTGTATGATGGCATTGCATCATACATTTGAAGATTCTACATTTGAAGAAGTTAGAAATTTATTTTTATCTTACTTGCATAAATAATTAATACTAAATTTATTGAGACATCATAAGATTTATACAAGTTACCTTTGACCTCTACATTTATAAGAGGTACTCAAAGTGGCAGCAGTTGGCTTCCAGACATTTATTAGTTTGGTGTTCTGCTACTTGGGTAACCCTGGTCAAAGTGTCCATTGAGATTGCTGCACATATATTTTCAATTTCTTTTCCAAGGGCACTATAGTGGGTTTTCTGCTATATATGAAATCATCTAGAGTTTTCTATAGATAAAAGTTTATAGGTTTTAAATCAGGAGAACATGCAAGGACCTCAACTGCACCTCTTCTTCCTAGCCACTGTCCTTGTAAAATCTCATGCAGATAAACTCACATGTCTATGTGGTAGTGTGGTGGCACACCATCTTGTTGAAAGAAAATTCATTGCTTCCATAAAGTTCATCTGTGGCATGTAAAACAGATGTACATGGTATGTCTAGACACTCTGAACTATAAAAGCACGTTTAAAAAATGGTCATAATAAACCTCTTGTCATCCGAGCATGGTGGCGCACGCCTGTAATCCCAGCACTTGGGAAGCTGAGGCAGGAGGATCAGTGTGAGTTCCAGACCAACTTGGGCTACAAAAGTGACCTCAAGTCCAGCCTGAACTACATAATGAGACCTTGTCTGAAAAAGACAAAAAAAAAAAAAAAACTTGTCACTCTACACTAGACATCCATGCCCAGCTTTGTCCACATGTATATTATTAGGATTTTCTGGAGCATAGTAAACAATTATGTCCATTCCCTGTGCTGTTTAGCTAAAATTATGCTTCAAGAAACCATACAATCTTCCTCAGAAACTCTTCATACTCACCTACCATATGTTGAAACCACTCACAAGACAGTTCTTTGATCAGGATCCTCTGCCTTGTATGTAACAATCTTGGGATGTAAATCTCCCATTTAGCTCTTTTAAAAATGAGCCTTATGCTTGTACTACTTACTCCTGTCTCATGTGTGTACAGGGAGGCAGAGTTCTGCGATGGGTGAGGGCTATGAAGTAGCACTTGTTGCTGTATGGGCTCTGCTGCATTTTCCTTTATGCACATCACACACAGTACCATGTGTTTTGAACTTATCACAGATGCATTAAGTTGTCAGGTGTGTTGGAGGCTCTGTTCCAGACTCACACTTCCATCATCATTGTACTTCACTGATATGCTCAAATTGGAAATAGCACATTAAAATGGTCTTACCTTCCTCGGTCCATAACTGTACTGCCACATTGTCACTACAGTATACATCACTTATTGATACTGTAGCCACTAGGATAACATTGTACAGTAAACAGCTTGTGAGCCAGCCAAAAGCAATTGTTGCAACACAGCAGCCTATTCTCTGCTCCCTTGATGCCAGGAGAAACCCTCCCCAACTTCAGGTACAGATAACCATCCCAAGGCCCTATCCATATCGTCCCTCCAGACTCTCACAAGCCAACATTGAAGCCTAGAAACTTCTTAACATTAGGTAGAAAGGGAGGCAGATTGATTTTCATATTCACATATATTCGAATAAAATAAAACAAAAGAAGTTGTATAGGCATAATATTTAGGATGCAACAAGCACTGAAATAGAGTAAAAATTTAAGAAAAAGGCCTGATTGAGGAGGTAACACTTGATCTGGATTTTAAAGGGCACTTCACTATTATACCTTTACCAAATGTGGAGCTGTTTAGAAGCTTATAAAATCTTGGCCAATTCAAAATATACTAGAGAGGCTGGAGAGATAACTCTGTGGCACAAGTTCCTGACTGGCTGGCAAGTGCAAGGTCATGAGTTTGAACCCCGGTCCCACACACACACACACACACACACACACACATACACACACATACACACACACAATATATATATTTTGAAGGTGAAGAGTGGAGAGTTAAACTTCCCTATAGAATAATATGGGTTCAGGGTTTATTGAAGTTATTGGAAAATGACATTTCAAAGCCAGAGTCAGATCACAAAAGACTTTGCTTTGTAACTGAAGAATTTCAAGTGTTGGGCCAGAGAGATAGGTCAGTAGAATAAGTGCTTGCCTATCAGGGTCCTGAGTTCAATCCCCAGTACCACACACACAAAAAAAAAAATAAGAAGAATTTTAAGTGCTATATAAAGATAGTGAAGGGACACTGAAGGATTTTTAATAAAGAAGTTGCTTGACCAAAACTATCCCTAAGACTATGTATACAACTACTTTCTCTTAGTTCAATGAGAAGAAAATTTTGTACCAACAAATATGATTAAAAAATTATCATATCTACATCCTGTGCTCTGTATAACTACTATGAGGACAATATGCATTGTATCAATTATTGGGAATGTACTACTAATGTGCTAATGTGTTTTGAAACTGTCACATCGTTTCTTATTAAAAGTAATAAAAAAGAAGAAAAAAGTATCCCTAAGGAAAATTAATATAATGATAATGCATGTGATAAGCTGCAGAGGGAAAAGACTTGAGACAGGGAAACTAATTAGGAAGCTGATGGTATCATCCACAAAGGCAGTCATAAGTCCACAAAGGCAGTCATAAGGTCTAGAGGAGAGTATTGCAGTAAGAGTGGACAGGAGTAAATGGGAGAGAGCTATGTGAACGACTAGCAGTGGAAGAGGAACAGGGAAAGGGACGAATCATAAAGGGCTTCATAGTTTTGAATATGAATGACCAAGAGGGTATATATCATTAACATATATAGCAAATAAAGAGGTAAAATGACAGGTTTGATCTGGTCAAAATGAAGGTGTAACTCACAGCTGGCTTCTCTGCACAAATTGACAGGCTGATCCTAACATTTATATGAAAATTCAACCCAGAATAGCTAAAACAATATACAAAAGGAAGGACAAAGTTGGAACACTCACAGTTGCTAACTTCAACTTACCAAAGCTACAGTAAGTAAGACAGTATGGCACAAGCATAAGGAGAGACATATAGATCAATGGCACAGTACTCAGTGACCAGAAATATATCCCCACATTTATAGTTAAGCAATTATATGAAGGAGATCATTCAGTGCAGCAAAGGACAGTCTTGTCAACAAGTGGTATTGAGACAATTGAGTGTCAACATTCAAAACAACAGAGTTAGACCCTTATATCATACTACATACAAATTTAACCTAGATCAAATATCTAAATACAGTCAATGAGCTAAAAATTATAAAATTCTTAAAATAAAAGATGGATGTAAATCTCTATGACCTTGGACTAAGTAATGGTCTCTTAAATATGACACACACAAAAACAAGCCACAAAAGAAAAAGATAAAATGGACTTTTTCAAAATTAAAAATGTCTGTGCTTTGAAGGATATTATCAAAAAGTACAAAAATAACCCACAGAATGGAAATAAATACTTGCACACCATTGATCTAATCAGGGACTTGTATCTAGAATGTACTAAGAAATTTTATAACTTAATATTAAAAGGACGACCCACTTGGACAATGGGCTAAACTCAATATTTCTGTATATAAGATACGCAAATGACCAGTAAGTCCATGCCCTGTAAGACAGCAGCTTCAAGAGTGCAGTAAGATTAGAAAGTGGATTGCAAGAAGTATATCTAGGTGGCCAGGATAACTCTGGAAGTGATGAGAAGAGGATGTGTAGTTTTACAGTAAAGGAAGTGAATTTCTAAGAAGGTAGAGACAGATGCAAGAAAAGACCTCATAAGGAATGCATGGCCCATAAGGAAATGGGAAAGAGAAGTTAGGGCCTAGGTAGGGAAATCAACACTGTAGAGGGAAAAGAATATGAGAGAGGACATTGTCAGGCAGAGCAAAGACATAAAAGGAGGCATTCATTACACATATACCTCCAACCATTTTAGTGAAGCATAAAGCAAACAAATATTGATCTAGAAGGGTATGCCTCAAGGTATTAATAAGCAGTTACCTCTGTAGGGTGAGTACAGATGAGAAAGAAAATTTTTACTGTTTTTTTGTCTTTTTGAGACAGGGTCTCGCTATGCAGTTGAGGCTGTCCTTGAGCTCACTTCTGTAGCCCAAGCTGGTCTTGAACTCGCACCAATCCTCCTGCCTCAGCCTCCCGAGTGCTGGTATTACAAGCGTGAGCCACCACGCCTGGCTTTTTTTTTAACTTTTATTTGATAGACTTTTGTGTTTAATTTTTATGTCAAAAATGCTATGCCAGGGGCCCGGCGGGATGGCTCAGTGGTCTGGAGCGCCTGCTTGGGAAAGCTTGGGCGGCTTCAGGGACCACGATTCGATCCCCGGCACCACATGCTGCACCAGCCCTGCCTTCGGGGCGGGCTGAGCCGGCCATAAAAATGAGTGAATAAACAAATAAAGGTTCTGAAACAAGAAAAAAAAATTCAAAAAAAAAAATTTAAAAAAATGTTATGCCATTATGTAATTTTTATTTTTATTTTTTTTCCAATTCTTTTATTGTTTAAATTTAACAATGGTTATATTACATATTTTCATCATCGGATCAGTTTAGATTAATACATATAGGTATATAAGATTGATCAAACAACTAAACATTAACCTTTCTAAATCCACATTACTTTTCTTTTTTTTTTTTTCTTTTCCCCCTTTTTTTCTTTGAAAGTTGACATATTACATATTGTCCTCACAATCATT
>PVJA010021969.1:0-34835 GCA_004027025.1 Myocastor coypus
GTCATTCTGTGTGCTTTCCATGACTCCCACAGCACCATGCTTACTCAGGTCACCTGGACTTGTTTATAATACTCCCCCACAGGATGTACCCTCATCCTTTTTTTGTCCTCTCTAATGTGTCCCTTTCTAGGTAGAATTGTCCATGGAGGACATTGAAACCATCTTGAACACCCTTATTTACGATGGGAAAGTGGAGATGACTATCATTGCTGCCAAAGAAGGCACAGTTGGCAGCGTAGATGGACACATGAAACTGTACAGGGCAGTCAGTCCAATCATTGCTCCCACAGGCTTGGTGCGGGCACCCTGTGGACTCTGCCCGGTAAGTTTAAAAGATTTTGTTTGATCCTTGGTTACCACCAGGCACACATGCCACCTAAAGAAAGAGCAAGTGCACTCTTTTTCTCAGACTTGCAGGGTTGACCAAGAGCTGCTAAAACTTGATAAACAGATCTTTATGGGAAAAAAAAATCATTACATCTTTTATGGGACAATCAGCTTAAGAATAGTTGCATTTTTTGCTCTTGGTCCTGAAATGCTGCTTTGATGAGGGCTAATTATTTCACCTAAGTAGGGAAGGAAGTGAGAGTTGGAGAACCTATCATGGGCCAAGCTGTTAATGATTTTCATATGTAGATTCATTGAGTACGGCTGATGTCTTTGAAGTAAGGGGTGTTATTCTCCCTAAAGAGGGAACTTGGGGTGTGGGATACAGCTCAGTGACACAGCGCATGCTAGTTAAACTCAGAGTAAAGACTTTTTCCTGGCATGGCCTAGCACACACTTTCACTTATGTCCACGTGCTAGATTAAGCACCATGTGCGTGCTCTAGGCACTCAGACCACGAGAGAACAAGAAATGTTTGGTCCTCATGGCATCAAATTCTTAGGCTGCTTCATCTGAACTGTATGTTGTTATACTGGTCCCCATTTGTATGCTAAGTGCTCCACGTCATGGTTTCAACTTCTAGGTAAAAGGCTTCTCATACTGCGAATTGTGTCCAGAATCCTTCATGGGAAGGAAGAGAGCTACATGTGAGCATTCAGCTAGTCAATACTAAGTCATTCCAATGCATAGGTCTCCCTCATATCACTCCACTATGTGCTGTGGCCATGTTCATCTTAATGCTTCAGTAAATGCACTACCTGCTCAGGAGCAGCCCAATTACAGTATGTTCAGAGTAAGCAGTCGTAATCCTTTTCAATTTGCAAGCAGATGGTTGGGTCTTGGATGGATGGGTCAGGTTGGATGTAAACTGTTTTTTTTTTTTTTTTTCTTTAAAGGTCTTTGATGACTGCCATGAAGGTGGTGAGATTTCACCCTCTAACTGTATTTACATGACAGAGTGGCTTGAATTTTAATAAAGAGCTCTGAGCTTTACTGACATTTTGAAAATGATGTTACTTCAAGACCAACTAATTGAGTTTGTAGTGGAACTTCAAATTTCCTAAAAACATACTTCACAATAATGGATACAGACTTGCTGCTGCGAAGGCTTTTTTTCTTTACATGATGAAGAATACATGTGTCCTGTAAAATAGCCACAGAAAATGGGACAGGCCAAGCTCTGGAGAAGCCCACTGTGCAGCTCAGGAGGGTCCTGGTGTTTTATGCTCTAAAGACTTTGGAAGACTCAGAGAAAGAAGCCAAAAGCTTACCAAAGATTGTGGTAGTGGCTGGAGCACAAGTGTTTAAGGTTAATTTGTTTGGTTCACTTCTGCCTGTAGGGACTGAAATATAACAGATATAAGCAAGAATACTGACAAGTGCTTCCTCAGTGTAACTTTTATGTTGAGGCAGACCAGCAGCAAAATATACTGCGTTTAGTAAAAGTGACCCATTTCAGCATTTTACAATTTTTTAAAAAATTTGAAGGGGCTGGGGAGATAGCTCCGTTGTACAAGTACCTGCCTGTCAAGTGCAAGGTCATCAGTTTGAACCCTGGTCCCGCAAAAGCAGCTAAGACTCATAGTGATCCTCCTGTCTGAGTCCCCAGCAATGGGATTACAGGCATGTGCTGCCATGCCCAGTTTTGGGACCCACATAGCATGCAGTACCAAGGATCGAGCTTGGGCAAGGATCGATCTTGGGACTGAGCTATTTCTCCAGCCCCATTTCAGCATTTTAGATTCAGCCCTAGAAAATGACATCCAAGACTATCTTATAAAGATACTTTTTTGGGGGTACTGAAATCAAACCTAGGACATCATGCTTACCAGGCAGGTGATGTGCCATTGAGTTAAATCTTTGGCCCCAAAGACACTTTACAAAAAGGACTGTGGAAGTGCCCTGTCTCTGCTGTGCAGGGAGGCAGCCACAAGCCAGCAGGGCCTGCTGAGCCCCTGAGATAGCTTGGGAGACTAAAGTGAATCTTGCACTTTTTTCCTTCTTCCACCAGTGGTTACTGTGCTGGGTAGCACAGCTCAACAGTCTTGGGTGCTTAGGTTAATTGTGGGAGGAATGAAGAATATCAGGATTAGTTCTTCCTTAATTGTATATATTTGGATTTTTTTCCTATGAAGGAAAAACACAATAAAGTATTATAAACAATTATTTTATATGTTTATAGTTTTTTTAAGCAATAGCTTAAAGCAAGGCAGAGTAATACAATTACTATTTCCAGATGATCCAAGTAAAATTAAATTGATTGTAAATTTGGTCAAATTGGTGCTAATCGTTTCTAAGAACATTATTCTAATGTATCTAATTTGCTTTTTACTAGTAAAATAAATTTTAATTACAAAACTAAAACATGTTTAGTATAACATTCAGATAATTTTCTGGTATAAAAATAAAGTGAGGACATTTATCATTCTATACCTGCCAAATTCTCATTCCCCAAGATAACTGCTATTACAATTTCTCTCTCTCTCTCATTTCAGAACCTTTGTTTGTTTATTCACTCATTTTTATGGCCAGCTCAGCCCGCCTCAAGGGCAGGGCTGGCGCAGCATGTGGGGGGATCGAACCCAGGTCCCTGAAGCCACCCAAGCTTTCCCAAGCAGGCGCTTTAGACCACTGAGCCATCCCGCCGGGCCCCTGCTATTACAATTTCAAATGTCTTTACCAGACTTCATATGATCGTGTCTACAAACCAAAAGACTTTGTCTTTTTTTTTTTTTTTTTTCATGTCCATATCCGTCTTTTTTTTTTTTTTTTTAGGGTCTCACTACTGAGTCATAGTGATCTTCCTGTTTGCACCTCCCAAGGGCTGGGATTACAGACGCACGCCACCTTGCCCAGTATTGCCGGCTCAGCGCGCTCTAGAGTGGGGCCTGTGCAGCATGAGAGGCCAGGAACTGAACCCTGGCCCCCGCGCTTCCTCTAAGCAAGCGTTAAATCCGCTGAGCTATACCGCCGGCTCTAAGACTTTCTGTCTTAAGGTGGCTCTGAATCCTCTATGCATAAACAGTCTAGGAAATCCTATTTCCGCCTCTGACCCAAATTCTTCAACATCAACTGTAAACTCAGTGGAAACTGAGACAATACTTAGCTAGTAGTCAAAAAAAAAAGGTTAGGAATTAAAAAGGTTGGTTGTTTTGCTTTCAGGTACATGATAGGAATTTTAAAAAACTTGGAATGGTGCAAAGAGCTCTTTAGGAAGTTAAAAGGTTGAACTTAGCCGAACAAAACATAAAGGATATTGTATTTTAGATTTTTTTCTTTTTGTGGTATTGGGTACTAAATTATCTTGAGACAGATTCTCACTAAGTTGCTGGGCTGGGTTTGAACATCTAAGTCTTTTGCCTCAGTCTTCCCACATGCTAGGTAACAGGTGTGCACTGCTGTACCTGGCTGGAAAGGTTACTTTTTGTTTATTGGTTTTGGGGAAAAGGTTATTTTGATTTTTTTTTTTTTTTTTTTTAACTTTATGTTATGGCTGGCTAAGCCTGCCCTGGGGGTGGGGCTGGCCCAGCATGTGGTGTTGGGGATGGAACTGCAGTCCCTTCGGTTGCCTAAGCAGGTACTTTAGTCTGTTGAGCTACCTTGCCAGCCCCAAAAAGGTTATTTTTAGAACTAAAGAGCAATAAATTTCAAATTACTGGCACTATTTCATCCTTTGACATGCTCATTTTGATGTTCTTAGGCTTTTCTTGGTCTTTACACAGAATTACCCCAAAGCACTTGGGTCAGTTAATGTTGTAGCCATGGTCACAAATGGATGACCTGGCCATGCCACTTGCAAAATTCTTAACTCACAGTATGTTTTCCAGCTCCTATAATCCATATGGATATAACTGGCATAATTCCTGGATATGAGGATTATGGATACATATATGTGTTCCCCAAATTTAAAAACCACAGGATTTTTTTTTCCTAGAAAAGTCAGAAAATCAGCTAGATCTTATTTACATATGACAGCAACTCAGCCGTGCACTGAGCTTGCTCCATGGCCTTGATTCCTCTACTTGCTCAGTACCAATCTGTTACTTATTAATGGGGCATTATGTGAGGCTGTGCTTCTGTTCCCTGCCTGACGCAGGCATTGCCTGACTCAGCCTCCCTGTGTGTTGCTCTGACCCTGTTTGGAGGAATGGGGACAGAAGACAGTGTCACTGGTGAAGGATTTAATATTCTGGGCCAGCTGAAACAGCAGTCGTGTTCTGAGATCTAAGCTGATTTTCTTGACCTTTACTCACATTTCCTTTCCCTAATAAAAGAAAGGTTTTATTTCTATGAGGAGATTATAGGTCTCTGACACATGTGAAAACCTGTTTAGATTTCATCTGGACTGAGACCAGGAAGTCTGAGTTCTGTTTCTGACCTATTCTTGTCAGATAAATAAGGACAATTAAACTGTCTTAAAGTCCCTAATCCATAGAAGAGGTATGGCTATAGGTCACAGCAGTTTGGGAAATTTTAGATTCTGTGGAAAATGGAAGTGTTGTTTGTGACTAACAGTCCCCATGGAAACGTGCGTTTTCAGGCACTTCCAGCACCCATGTGGTGCCTGGTAAGGGTTATGTGCATTCCCACCCTCCCTCCTCTGGGATGTGGCTGGCAGGAGCCCTCAGACTATGAGGGTGCTTGCAGCATTGACTTCACCACACTGATCAGCTCATGGAACTCTGTGTTCTGAAAGTGGCCTCGGTCGGTGAATTTGTACAGCTGGGCCCCCAGCCTGTCTGCCACTTCTTGTTGTTCCTTCCAGGGAAGGAAAGGGTCGTCTGTGGAGCCAAACTGCACAATGTGAGTGCAGTTGGCCTTGATCTTCTCCCACTGCCAGGGACGGCTGAAGTATCCTAGGGCAGTAAAAATAACTGTCAGTGCCCAGGGGTGCCACTCTGCCCCAACAACCTCGAATACCCTGTGGGGACCCTGCAGACACAGGACCACAGCCCTCCTCTGAGTCAGAAGCACTTTCTATTTGTGTCTGGACACTGATACATAGCTCTGGTGAAGACTAGGGTTCGATTCCAGGCTTTGGGCTGGAAAGAGGCCCACCAACTAGACCTAATTTATATCCACAGCTAGGTGAAAAGTATTTCTGTGCTATTATGCTTTCTCCTGCTATCTGCAAGCTGGGTCTGTTTTATTTGTCTTTTTTTTTTTTTTTTTTTTTTTTTTTTTTTTTTTTTTTTTTTTTTTTTTTTTTTTTTTTTTTTTTTTTTTTTTTTTTTTTTTTTTTTTTTTTTTTTTGAGACAGGGTCTTGCTATGCAGTTTGAGGCTGACCTTGAGCTCACTTTTGTAGCCCAGGCTGGTCTCGAACTCGCACCAATCCTCCTGCCTCAGCCTCCCAAGTGCTGGGATTACAGGCGTGAGCCACCACGCCCGGCGAGCTGGGTCTGTTTTATAACCTGTGCAGCCCATTGTCAGGAGAAGGGCATTATGGAGATTTCTGGCTTCAGACTCACCACTGGCACGCTCATTTTCATCCCCCAAGTCTGATGTATATGCAGACACTAACACAACAGCATAGACATGATGAGTCTCTGCATACCTGGAGAGGGAAAACTAGTATCAGCCAAGATAGGTCATATCTGATCCCCTACAAGTCAACAAACAAACTCACTTCATAGAGTTTGCTGGAAATGGGCACCATAGGGCTTTTTTTTTTTTTTTTTTGTGGAACCAGGGATTGAACTCAGGACCTTGCACTTGCCAGGCCGGCACTTATGCTCCTGAGCTATCTCCCCAGCTCTGGCTATTTCCCCAGCCCTCCTAGGGACTAATGCCAGTGGTCTGGGAACCATATTTAAAGAAATAAATAGTGCAGTACTGGAAACGATCCTGTATTTCCACACACTCCACATGGCCCTGGACTACTTGCTTGTGTTGCATCTGTGCCTCCCACTAAACCATCAGCTCCTTGCAGGCAGGTATGAGCCCTGCTGTTCTTGGTCCCTGGTCTCCAGTATGCTGCTCAATGAGTGGTACCCAGCTAACTGAAGATTTTAACTTGCTCAGCAAGGACCAGGGTAAGAGGAGGTGTGGAAAGGGGTATTTTCAAGAAGCATCCCGTGCTAGGAAATACTTCGGGTCAGCATCTTGTTCCTAAACATTTATTTCCAACTCTTTACTATTTTTTTTTTTTTTTTTTTTTTTGTCTTTTTGAGACAGGGTCTTATTATGCAGTTCAGGCTGGTCTTTTTTTTTTTTTCTTTTTTAATTTTTAATTTATTTATTTTTTTCTTGTTTCAGAACCCTTGTTTATTCACTCATTTTTATGGCTGGCTCAGCCCGCCCCGAAGGCAGGGCTGGCGCAGCATGTGGTGCCGGGGATCGAACCGCAGTCCCTGAAGCCGCCCAAGCTTTCCTAAGCAGGGGCTTTAGACCACTGAGCCATCCCACCCAGCCCTCAGGCTGGTCTTGAGCTCACTTTTGTAGCCCAGGCTGGTCTCGAACTCACACTGATCTTCTTGCCTCAGCCTCCCAAGTGCTGGGATTACAGGTGTGAGCCACCACACCCAGCGCCCAACTCTTTACTATTGAAAAAACGCAAACTTACAGCAAAATTGAAAAACCAAAAGTACTCAGATTTATTAAATTCAGTTCACTCTTGGTCTAGTATCTACCAAGGAATTGTTATCTGACAGAACCACAATTCCATTTTTATAGCCAACAAATTTAATGTTGACATGGTACTATTACCTGCACCTACATCCTTTTTTTAATTTTAATATATTACAGCCAACTTAGCCTGCCCTGGGGGTGGGGTTGACACAGCATGTGGTGCCGGGGATCAAACTGCTATCCGAGTGGTTGCCTAAGCTTTCCTAAGTAGGTGCTTTAGACTGCTGAGCCATCTCGCTGGCCCTGCATCTACATCCTTTAAAACTGGTTTTCCAATTCTGGGTCCAGTCATGGACCAACCACTTGCTTGGTTTTCATGACTTCCTAGTCACATTTCTATTTTTTACACTGACATTGTTCAATAAGCGCTTAGGACAGTTATGTACACTGCCCCCTAATCTGGATTTGTTTTTCTCATTATACTGAGATTAAACACTCCTGGCAAGCATGCTCCCTAGGTGGCAGCCTGTCCTTCCCACTGCATCTCCAGGGAGGAAGCCAGTCTGTCCCATTACTGGTGAGATTAGGTCTGGTCACCTGAGGTTATTCCTCCAGCGCTCTCCACTGCCAGGGCAGTTTCCACTTTGTGATTCACCAGTAATCTATGGAGGTCCCCTGTGATTGTGTCCATTTCCTGCTCCCCCAAACTTACTCTGATGGTTTTACACCTGCTTTTCTCCTTTCCTCCCTTAGTTTAAGAAGTAAACTCAGGGGTCCTTTAGAGAAGGCCAATCTTCCCCAGTGGCTTGAGAACATAGCCTCAGTTGGGACAGGCTGCAGCACTATAATCTTTTCCAGACAACCCTGGCAGTGTATTAACATCCAATAGGCCAGGACTGTACCACAGTGGAGTAGCTCTGTCTTCCTAGGCATTACTGTTACCATAGGTTTGATCACTCTGGCTGAAAGGTTGTGGAATTTGGCAGGATTCCCTGATCTGCAGGTCATGTGATACCTGAGTGCCTGCTGGGGACCAGCAGCCACAGAAGTAAAACTATTATCCTTTTTCATCCAGCATGGGGTATGTGGGAGAAGCCAACCCTGACAGACCAGCTCAACCAGGAAGTTCCTGCCCTCCCAGCTACATAGAGAGACATAGTGCTCCAATGGAGAACACCCCTGAACTGGGGGTTGCCATAGGTAAAGTAGGGGTACTGGTCCCTACTGTTCACACTTAGGGAACATCTGCCATATGCCAGGCTCTTTTGTAGGCCCTAGTGTTTCAGTCTCAGTTAACAAGTTTGTCTTTGTGGAGCTCAAATTCTACTGGCAGGAGACAGACAAAACGGGTATCAGCTGATGGAAAGTTCTAGAGACAGAGGGGACGTGTTTACTATTTCTCGCAGAGTGGCAAGGCGCTGTAGCTGGCAGGAGAGAAGGGAGTGGGTGAACAGCAGCGCTCAGAGCGGCTAGGGTTTGAGGAGGATCATTGCATCCTAGTTCAAGCAGTTACTACTTTTTCAGCCCCTCAACCAAACCAGGAAGGAATTAGGGCAAATCAGGTTACCACCACTGAGGCCTCCACTGAAAAAGTTGAGCTGGGCTCACGAAGGGGCAGTGCCTGCAGCACGCACCTCATGGCTGCGATGGCACCGGAGCTATGGCCGATGACGATGGTCTTCTCGTCACACTGCAGCTCCGTCTCCATGAAAGGCAGCCAGATGCTCTCCCGGGCTGTAACTGGGGTTCAGGGAGACACAGTCATGTGATAGGGTCAATCTTGGCCTGATGTCACCCCACCCTGTCACAGACACTGACTGCTCTCTTGCCTCTGGATTCCCTTCAGCTGCACGACTAGCTGTAGGCTAAGGCTGTCTGGAGGGAGGCTCAGGCTTATGTGCTGTGGGTTGAAAGACCTCAATCTGCAGTTTGCGTAGATTTACTTTTTCTTTGTTTTTCCCTATTCTTGTTTTAAAAATACTGAGGGAATAAAGGTATACTTTAGAAGTTTTAATGTCAACTTTCCAGCTTAAAAACTCTTGAGAATATTCTAAAACTCTTGTCTTTCCAGACACAAGTCACAAACACACCCAGAATAAAAGGAACACTAGTACATTTTTATTTTATTTTATTATTTGATTGAACTCAGGACTTTGTGCTTGCCAGGCAGGCATATGCTGCTGAGGTATATCCTTAGCCCCTACGTTTTTAAATATTAGGGTTTCAGGCTGTAAAGTTGTATCATATCTCTGCCTGAACTAGGACACCCATAGATTTTACCTGAAAAGTCCTCTTTTAGAAGAGAAAATTAGGTTGCTTACAGAATTTAAAATTATACCAAGCCCAGGTGTTTTTGTTGATCCTTATTAACATTTTCCATTTGTTTTGATTTATATCCTCCTCCCAAAGCTACTCACTTCATTCATTTGTAGTTATATATTTACTTTTGGCTTCTCTACTATGGTACAGTGAATTCAAAACCCAACAAAATGATGGATTCAAAATCTGACAAGCCTAGGCCATTTAAAAAGTCTAAGGCCCATCATGGAGGCACATGTCTGTAATTACAGCACTTGGAGGCTGAGGCAGGAAGACTAAGTTTGAGGTTAGCCTTGGCCACCTAGTGAGACTTTTGTCTCAGAAAATATGATAAATGCAATAAAAGGAAAACAAGTTTAAAACTTACTTGGGTCAGGCATGTTTTTAGCCAAACACTGGAAACCAGGTATCTATAGCACAAGAAGGATAAAAGCTGTCATTCATTGCAAATAATACTTTACTATATGAAAAGAAAGAGACATCTGATATTTTTATTAACTGAATAAGTGCTTGCTTGCTTGTATTATGACATCAAGTGGGTTAAGTAAGTGTTCTCAGATTTCACGTGAATATACATACCACCCTTATAAAACCCATCTGCATGTGTTTTCTTATCTAGCCAGCTTGCCGCATCTCTACAGAGAACTCTGTGCTTTTGTGTATCTGTGTCTGTGTCTGTGTCTAATGCATGCATCTATAGAGAGGGCATAAGGGAAAGTACTCTGGACAGACCGAGCTGACCTAGAACCAAGCTCACAGTGCCTCAGAGGGTTAATGAACCTTGGCACAGAAGCCTGGTACAGAAATCTGGGTTCACTCCGCCCCTTCCCCAACAGACTTTTTGGGTTGAAGCTCTTGTGGTTTTCAGCCACACCCTGAATTCTGTTGCCCAGGCCGGTTAAATTGCACTTATTTACTCGATTGGACCTATTGCTCTGCTGAGATTCCCGTCTAGGGTTAACTCAGAAAACACATGAGCTGCCAGAATATGGAAAAGGGATTTAAGACAAAATCCAGGTGCACAAGACAAACTATAATGTTGCACCACGTTGGTTAAGGTCATAGCCAAATTAAATCGTACAGTGTTTACCGGATACATACATGGGATGTAAAATGAAGTTCTGAGAAGCAAATGAAAAATGTCAGGATGTTTTCGTGGTTCACTGCATTATCCTTACTAGGATTTTCCATGTTCTTTGGTTTATACTTATGTGTTGCATTCATGCTTTGTATATACTAGGTATTACATAGAATCTTTTCAAAAATCCAAACAGTATGCAGAAGCTATAAAACTGGGAAGCCCTACATCTGAACGGGCAGCAGCATGTTTGTATAATCCTGAATAGTTCCTTTGACTCTAATAACTGTGCCCTCAAAAAATCCTAGGCAGTTTTGCCGACCAGAATCTCAGCCACGAATGCCATGGTCCCCAGGAGGAAGAAGCGCATGTAGCTCATTCTGTCCCTGGCTCTTGGCGGACCCCGGGAGGCTTCGTCTCTTACCTGCTCCAGCGCCCTCTTCACCCAGCCATACCAGCCGTGGGTGGCCACGTCCCCGCCTCCGTTCCCGGGGACGATCACCGCCTTGCAGGGCGCAGCCATGAGCGCGGGCCGGTACCCTGAGCGCTCCTCGGACTCCAGGACTTCCGGGGCCGCGGGCAGGATGAGAGCGCTCGGGTTGGACGGGTCGGGAAGGGCGTGGAGAGCAATGCGTGGGGAGGTGTTTTAGTGCAGTACGTTTTAAAGAGCCGTCAACCGTACCGCTCACACCTTGTGTGTCATTGCTTCTTGGTTTCTTTTTTGTTTTTGTTTTTTTTCTTTTTGAGACAGGGTCTCCCTATGCAGCACAGGCTGGCTTTGAGTTCATTCTGTAGCTCAGGCTGGTCTCGAACTCAACAATCCTGTCTCAGCTGGTTTTACACGTGTGGGCTACCATGCCTGACAGCTTCTTGATTTATATGTTACAGAAGGTCTCCCCGTATGAGTAAGCATAACGGGCTAGTTTCCTTTGTTTTTGTTCGTATACATGTTTGGAGGTTGTTTGCCTCTTTCAACGTGAGAAAAGTTGTATGAATACAACAGTTCTGTTACTCATATCTCCTTAAGGATGACAGGGAGTCACGTACAGAGACCGCCCTGGTGTTCGTCTTCCTGGGAAGCCGCTACAGCAAGTCAGAAGAGGAAATCTGGTCGTGTGGAGTAGAACTAGATTTGTGGGGGCTGGGGAGATAGCTCCGAGGCACAAGTGCCTGCTGGGCAAGTGCAAGGTCGTGAGTTCGAACCCTGGTCCCACAAAAAAAAAAAAAGAAAAAGAAAAAAAAAGAACTAGATTTGTGCTACTTTCAGCCTTGGATACAGCGGCTACAGAGAGTACGCATGCGCACCGGGACACACCCTCCCCTCGCCCGGACACGCTCTTCCCAGCAGCCTTGGGTTCCCCCCGGCTGCGCGGCTCCCACGTCCGCGGTTACACGTCATCGTTGTCGCTTCCCGGTATCGAAGGCTCTGAGAGGGGCTTCCACTGACGCACACTGACGTCATAATGTGAAGAGGCGACCCCTGCTCCAGGAGTGCTGACTATATCTAGAGAGTGGCTCGGCTGGCACTGAGGTTTTCTGAAACTAAAACCTTCAAAAACAGATCTAAGGAAGCATGCGTTCTGAGAAAGTGTGGCTTTGAAGTGCCGGACGGTTGCGTCCTGCCCTCCTCCAACATGGCGGTGTGGCTTCTCTGAATGTGTCACTTCCGCACTCCTGCCCGGATGCACTCTTTGATTGGTTAATACACTTCTCTGTAGAGTGACATAATGGGCGTTGACCAATTGGCTGAGAGCTGAGTTGGACTTGGAGGGAGCCCGAGCCGGAGCCGGAGCCGGACTTTTGCCGCTGCGGGCAAGTACGGCTCGGGACAGGTGAGAAGGGCTGGCCAGGTGAGCGGCGGGCACAGGTAACAGAGGGCTGAAAACCAAAGGCCGGGGAGAGGAAAGTTGCTTTTGGGATGAGCCCTTTTCCTGGCTAGCAGGGGAGCCGAAGGAATTGATGACCCAAGAGGCAGCGAAAGAGAAGCGTCCCCACTTAGGCCAGGCGTCCAGGACCCCGTGCCGACTTCCCAGGCTCTGGTCGGAAGGAGCCACCCCCGTTTTATAATTGAAACGCGCGGGAGGTTTGTTTTGTGACAGGTGGAAGCTGAGCCCGGTCTTAGGACTTCCGAATAGGGTTACATTTTTCTTAATCTTATAGAAGCAGGTTCTCAGTGTCTTGAAAGTTATATCTCAGCGAGATAAGAATGGTCAGATTTCCCTGTGGATGCCCCGGCAGTGCCTGTCCAACATTTCATTCACTCACCGCTTCATTCATCCGGCTATTGATCTCTTAGATACCCTATTTGAAAATTTAATGAAAGCCATGGACTCATCTCCCTAGAAAGATGGACACTGTCTCCTGCACACAGTTTCTCCTGCAGCTTTTGAGGATTCGTGGACCCTCACAAGTTTTCATTGTGTGTCCTTGCCTAAGAATCAGTTGTTTGGAGGGTTGAGAGAAGGTGGCAGTGTGAAGGAAATGGTTTCTAATATGTAGATGACCAAGAACTGTGTCGAGAGGGGAGCACTCTTGTAATACTTGCTGATAATTGTGGGGTTAGAACTTGCACTCCTTTCCACCCAGGATGACCCTGAATTCTCCAGGAAGCTGTAGAAAAGTCTTCTTTGTATGCCGTGCTTCAGGTTCGAGCTCTTGCCAGGAATAACAGATGGGTCTTAAGAGTTGGACCACACATTTGGAATTCTTGTTGCTTGGGTCCTTTGTAGTAGAATAAATTATTGCTTTTCTAGTTGGGTAATATCATTGCCTTAAACCACGTCGCAGAATACCATGGAGACAGTTGTTGCTCAGCACTGCATGAAGTGGGCGCGATGGTCACATTAGTATGACAGATTTTCATTTTGTTAATACATGCTTGTGCGGTGTTATGAACACATTCACTGTGGGGAGTTGGTACACGTGTGGGATGCATCTTATTTCTGTTAAAGTGACCTCCATTCTCCTTTTTCCTGTATCTCTTAGTTCCTTTTGCACTTCCAAAAGTTCTATTTCTCTATTTCTGTTACCTTTTATTTTGCTCTTTGATTATGTATACTTTGGGTTTCTTATCTAAGCAAAACCATACTATTTTTAAGCTCGTGTGTCCTGATTCATTTCACTGCACATTATGGCCTTGAGGTGCATCCATCTTCCTATAAATGACTCAAGTATAACCTTTTAAAGGCAGACTAATGCTCCATTGTGTATAAATACCACAGTTTATCCATTCATAGTTAATGGGCATATAGGCTGTTTCCACAATTACTGTGGATTTAAAAACTTGCTCTTTTTCTGCTTTTCTTAAGAGACTAGCTCCCTTGAGTCTCAATTGTTTGAATAGCATAACCTTGGGTTTTAGGGCTTGTATTAGAGGTATAGAAACAATGAAATTTGGTATCATTTGACAGCTTAGTCTGGCTGGGGATGTGGCTTAGTGGTAGAACTCTTCTCTTTGCATGCTCAAGGCCCTAGGTTCTATCCCCAGCACCACACACATAAAAAGAAAATGTAGTCTGAGGACTACTTCATTGGGTGCAGCCTTACAAGACATGAGCACAAGCAACCATAGTGAGGAAGTGACTTGGCATAAGAACAAACTTTCCTCTGTCATTTTGGTGACAAAAGTAGAAAGACCTTAGGTCAGAACTGATTCCATAATGGACTGGACTAAGACAGGATCTACTTCTTTTCTCCACAGTCAACAAAATGGGCAGGGAAAAGGACACCAAAAAACCATGGCTTCTTGGAACTTAATATTTAATATACTACTTACCTTAATTGGATAAGGAAGGAAGGATATCGGAGAAAGATAGGTACAGAAACAGGGTTCAAGACTTCCCTGTGGGCAAAGGGTTGAAGTTGCCTGGTCTGAGCTGAGGTGTGATCTGTGTGGACACTTGAAACAGTAAATTCCATGGCATTAGAGATGGTCAAATCGTTGTAAACCTCCCACTTCAATTTTTCAGTGCTAGAGAGAAGAGTTGAGAAGAGAGCAATAGTAAAAGATAAGTGTGAACTAATTGACTTTTGGGGTTGGGGAAGGTAGATAATGCTATCCCAGGGTGAGCCAACTTGGTGTTTAAGAAACAGTTACCAGACCATCTTTTTCTGGCTTTAGATGGGCTCTTCAGATACAACTAAAGCTGTTTGTTTAGTTTCTTTTCAGATAATGACTACATATCTGGAGTTCATTCAGCAGAATGAAGAACGTGATGGTGTGCGCTTCAGTTGGAATTTGTGGCCATCCAGCCGTTTGGAGGCCACACGAATGGTGGTCCCATTGGCCTGTCTCCTCACTCCTTTGAAAGAACGACTAGACCTGCCTCCTGTACAGTATGAACCTGTGTTTTGCAGCAGGCCCACCTGCAAAGCAGCCCTCAATCCACTTTGGTATGAATTCTCTTAAAAATATTAAGTGGCAAATGTAGGAAGTTATCGTATTTATGCACTTCTCTACATGTCATTTGGTTTGGACAAGTTGTCCAATGTTGAGATAAGTAGTAATTGGTGATGAGTTTCTTAGGGAGTGACTTCCCTGGCCTCATATTCCAGGTAAGATTGGAGTCATACAGTTATGGGGGACAAAGGAAGAAGGGATAGACTTTTTTTTTTTTTTTGCAGAACTGGGGATCAAACTCAGGACCTTGTACTTGTCAGGCAGGCACTTGTGCCCCTGAGTAATCTCCCCAGCCCGCAAGAAGGCATAGACTTTAAAGTCACTGGTTTTTCTGCTTATCACTTCCCTTTTTGCTTAACTGTAGACTTTGTAGAGTGTCATCTAAAGCATTTTCTGAGAACATTCAAAACTTTAAGCTATATTTTCACACTTATAGTGTGGTAAACCGGTCTGGACAGAAATAGTAGACAGAAAAAGTTGTCTTAGTAATTCTACTTTAAGTATAACTTTTGGTACTTTTTTTGGTCTTTTTTTGAGACAGGATCTACTATGCAGATTAGGCTGGCCTTGCGTTCACTTTGTAGTCCAGGCTGGTCTCCAGCTTGCAGTGATCCTCCTGTTGCAGCCTCCTGAGTACTCAGATTACATGTGTGTACCAACACTCTCAGCTAATTTTTTGGTACTTGACATAGTGACCTGCAGTTTTTTTTTTTATATATATGGGTATTTTTTAAATTGTTTTTTTTTTTTTTTAGATGAGTCTTTTTTTTGTTTAAGAATTTATTTTATTTTATTTTTTCTTGTTTCAGAACTTTTGTTTGTTTATTTATTTTTATGGCTGGCTCAGCCTGCTCTGAGGGCAGGGCTGGTGCAGCATGTGTGCCGGGGATCGAACCACGGTCCCTGCAGCTGCCTAAGCTTTCCTAAGCAGGCACTTTAGACCACTGAGCCATCCTGCCGGGCCCATAGATGAGTCTTTCTGTGTTGCTTATTGTCATCTTGCACTTGTTGGCTCAAGTAGTCCTCCTGTCTCAGCCTCCTGAGTAGCTAGGACTGCAGGAGTATACCACCACACCAGGTTGAAATAATCACCCCCCTTCCCCATTGAATTTATGACCTCATGCTTTCCAGGCAGGCGCCGTGCTGCTGAGCTAAATTTCCAGCTGAAATAATTTTGAAATAGGTGGAGAGTGTCAAAAGAGATAACATTTTGTAGTTTATTCATGTATAAGTAGCCAAGACATTTAAAAATTGTCTAGGGAATTAGAAAAGAGAAAAAAGGGCCAGATGTGGTGGTGCACATCTGTAATCCCAGCAGTTGAGAGGCTGAGGCAAGAGGATCATTGCAAGTTCGAGACCAGCCTGGGCTACAAAAGTGAGCTCAAGGAGGAATGCTTTAAGTTTGAGGCCATCTGGGCTACATAAATCTAGCAAGTTGAAGTTCAAGACCAGCCTGAACTACATAAAGAGACCTTGTCTCAACTAAGAATAAGGAGAGGGAAAAAAAAAAGACTTTCTCATTCTTTGCTGCAGCCTTTGCTGGAAGCTGGTGTCCTTAATCAACCAGTGCTCTACTTGCAGGGAAGCTTCCCAAGCTTTTGTCTTTATGCACATGTACACAAGCACATACATTTGAATGCTTTTAAAGTAAGAGTGCTACTTTCTGATGGGATTTTTCTTTCTCACAGTCAGGTTGATTATCAAGCAAAACTTTGGGCCTGTAATTTCTGTTTCCAAAGAAACCAGGTATGTGAATTACTTTCAAAAATAGGTTATATGTTTTATGTTTGCCTTCTTGTGAAAATGTTTAGCTGTGAATGTAACTCTCTGCCTGTGCTGGTGGTCAGCAGTTTCTGCTAACTCTGAGAGATGGCTTTGGTAAGCACAACATTGTGCATGAAATGCTTGGGAATTTCTTGTCATGTGGTTTTATTGTCTAGGGCCTGGACATTTGTCCTGAAGGCCTGTGGAATTCTCTTGTTGAGCATTATCTGTGGGAGTGAAGAAAATAGGTCAGTGGTTCATATTTCACTTGAGTAGTATATTTGAACTGGGCAGTGGCTGTCAATTTTCTTTTCTGATTGAACTTTTGGATCCAAGTGTAAGCATCAGTGCTGAGCTTAGTTTTGACTTACAGAATTTCAAAACTCAAAGAACCTCACATGACAAAGTGACTTCCTTTCATTCTGTTTTTGTTGCTGTGGCTCCAACCTGGGCCTTTGCACATGCCCTACCATTAAGTGATATCCCAGGCCATGGTCTCTCTTTATAACTAACTGTATCACTGCGCGGAATGTCCCAAAACGATTGTGATCATTATACAATCCATGACCGTGACTTAAAATGGGTGAATTTTATGATTTACAAATCATGCCTAAGTACAGTTATTAGAGAAAATTAATCACACGAAGATATATACTGTTCTAGAAGCTTTTCAGCTGTTAATAGGATGCATTATATATTCATGTGTTTGATCATAATGTCATTCTCAGATACAGCACATAAAGACAGTGGTGCACAGTACACAGCTGTTGACTTCCTACAGATTCAGAAACTAGAAAGTTCTGTTCAGGATTTATCTCCATGAGGGGCTGAGCAGGTAGCTTAGTGGGAAAGCACATGCTTAGCATGAATGCATTTCGACTCTGCCTTAGAATTTAAAAATGCGGGATATGTAACTCAGTGGTAGAATATCCCTAAGTTCAGTCTCCAGAATTGGGGTGCAAAAGAATACAGAGGTTTGCACCTAGTCAGGTATGGTGGTGCACACATAATCCCAGCACTTGGGAGGCCAAGGCAGTAGTTCAAGGCCAGCCTGTGGTACATAGCTAATTCACGTCTCAAAAACAAAGCAAGGAAGCCGAGATGCACTGTGGTTTGGAGGGGCAGGCATGGCCGGCCAGCCATTCTCTTGCACTTTGATTCAGGTCTTTGTGGAGTGTCTTGTGCTTGCCTGAGGTGCCACCCACTGTCCTCACTGGGAGGCAGGAGGCATAAAGAGAGGCCCTGCATGGAGAGAGAGGAGGAGCAGGTAAACTGTATTCAGCCGTGTGCTCTGTATAGGGGCCAGGTGCTTCCCACACACCAATACATTCTTGCTTCATAAGTATGTATGGAGGGACTACTGTCCTTTTCTGCCATTTTGCAGAGAAGAGTTAGAACCCCATGAGGCCGTGAAATGACAGAACCTGCCAGAACAGTTAAAAATCACTATAATTCACTATTGTAACAGGAAAGAGAGAGACAGAGGGGAAAACTTACCAAACATTCTTTTCCATAGAAAATGGGAGGTGCCTAATCTTTTACCATGAGAAATATTCTAGCATTTGACACAATCCAATACTCATTTCTGAGTTTTAAGAAACTTCCAGCAGCCAGGCTCAGCTCTGCATATTCATAATCCCAACTACTTGGAAGGCTGAGACAGGAGGATCCTGAATTGGAAGCCATCCCAGGCAATTTAAGAATACTCTAAATCAAAAACTAAAAAGGCTGGAGATCCCAGTTTTAGAGCACTTGCTCTAAGAGGCCCAGTTTTCAATCTCCAGCTCCACAAACAGATTAAATTAAAAATAAAAAGCACCCTGTGCCGTGTATAACTACAATGAGGACAACAGTATACATTGTATCAATTATTGTGAATGTACTACTAATGTGTTTTGAAACTGCTACATTGTAATTTCTTATTAAAAGTAATAAAAATGAAAACAAAACAAAACAAGCAGCTGGGTGTAGTAGCGCATACTTACAATCCAGCATTTTGGAGGCTGAGGCAGGAGGATCACTATGGATTCAAGGTCAGCCTGAATTGCATAGTGATACTGTCTCAAAAGCAAAACAAAATAACTGTCCCTCAAAGGGGGGGGGGGGGACCTGTATCTTACTACATTCAGAATTGATGTCTGTGTTTAATATAATTATCATAAAATTTTAAAGCAGGCCTAAAATGCTGGTTAAAAGCCAGGACTACAGTATCCAAAGTGTTTGGGTTTCATTCTCAGATTATTATTATCATTATCATTATTATTATTATTATTATTATTATTATTTGTATTTTAGGGAAGGGTGTACAGGGTGTTCAAGATCTCACTACTGGATGGACTCATAGTGATCTGCCTGTTTACAGCCTCCCAAAAGCTGGATTACAGGGGCGTGTCACCATGTCCATTCTCAATTGCTGTCTCAGTGTGCCCCAGGGGCGGGGCCAGCATGACAGGTCTGGGGATTAAATTCCTGCTGCTGGTGCAGGCACATTAATCCGCTAATTATTACTATTACTATTATTATTATTATTATTATTAGTGTGGGGGGGTACACACACAGAGCATCAAGGGGCCTTGTACTTGCTAGGCAGGTGCCTATGCTGCTGAATCAAGTTTATTATGTATTTCCAGGGTAAGCTTGGGTGACTCACTGTCTCGTATATCAATTTCCTCATCTTGAAAGTTAAGCTAACAATATTGCATGTGTTTGTCTGGGCTGCTGTGAGAATTAAACTTTGAGTTTAAAATACAAGTAACTTGGTGGAGTAGTGTCCAGGATCTGTGTGAGTGCTTGGTGCTGGGGTGTTAACTGAGCCCGTCACCTGCCCATGCCCACTGACAGGTGTGGCTCGGGGGTGTGCATGCCATGGGAGTGTGTGTGCCACAGGCAGACATGAGCCTGAGGAAGTTAACCCTTCAGTGAGCTAGCAGGTGAGAGGTGGCCCCGGGAGGAACTGGGGATTCTGCTTTCCCTGCAGCTGGCACTCTGGGTGAGTGAGCAGGGCCTCAATGGTGGCTGGGAAGGGCCCTGGGCCAGGGTTTACCTGTCTGTCCCTTATGTCTTCTGCTAGCCATGGATGCATCCCACCCTTTGGGAACAGTCATCGGGTGTGGGATTCGGCCATTTTGCTGGCCCTGCTGAGACCCCTCCCAGGCTCCTGCTTGATGCCAGTTGTCCCCTCCTTCCTGGCCCTGCCCCCCTGTATCTGCCTGTTGTCTGCTGGGCAAGACTTGAATTTAGTCACTCGGGACTCATTGGCCTACAAAGAGCCTCTATAAACTTGGAGAGATACACCTCAACTTTTGTCCTGAATATAAAACCAAGGAGTATTAGGATTAAAGTCAGCCCACAAACTATGAATTTGAATGTTTCCAGTTGTTTTTTTTTTCTCCTAAAAAAGAAAATTATGTGTTACTGTGTTAAGTACAAAAAGTATTTCCAAAATTGTGTGTAGAAAGTAGTCCAAACTTAAGGTGAAAAAGATCTAGAGGGAAATGGGCCAAGATGTTCACAGTAGCTGCCTGTAAGGGAGAGGATACTTTTTTCTTTGCTTTGTTTTCCTGAACTTGCCTGTTTTTCTGCACTGAATGTATTGATTTCTTGATAATGACCAAAATAATAAACCTAACTAAAGGCTTTCATCTTCTATACAGACTGTTGATGAGGCAGGTGAGTCTCAGTCTTTAATCTGCAGGACAGCACATACACACCTTCTGCCCTCACTGACCATTGTTCTATATTCTCTTTGCAGTTTCCTCCTGCGTACACAGGCATATCTGAGGTGAACCAGCCTGCTGAGCTCATGCCCCAGTTCTCTACAATTGAGTACGTGGTACAGGTAACTTCACCATCTCGTGTTTACCAAATAGTGCTAACAATTGATATTCTTTTGAAATCTGTTGAATTTTGAAGACTTTCCCTGTCTAGCAACCAAAAGTTGTGCAGGCAGCAGGTCTTACATGTGAAGTTACAGGGGTATGAAAGTTTGGCAGTGTTTTCAAGGCTGTAAAAAGGCAGAACTGATTATCTTAGTTGATCCAACTCCATGTTCTAGCTTAGTTCAGTTTAAAAGACTTAGCTTAGAGCCGGGTGTGGTGGTGCACGCCTGTAATCCCAGCACTTGGGAGGCTGAGGCAAGGAGGATCGATGCGAGTTCAAGACCAGCCTGGGCTACAAAAGTGAGCTCAAGGCCAGCCTCAACTGCATAGTGAGACCCTGTCTCAAAAAGACAAAAGACTTAGCTTGGACTTTTCCTTTCATATCCCAAATTTAATCTAGTAGAATATCCTGTCATCTCAGTATTTAAAATTTACTTGGAATCCCTCTTTCTCCATTACCTATTGGGTTGGCCACAACCCTCACTGTTACTTTACCTGTCTGCTAACTGCTCTCCTTAATATTAATATTGCTGTTTGAATTCTATTACTTTGTTTTTACATACTGGAGATTGAACCCAGGGCCTTATGCATGCCAGGTAAGCACTCTACCATGGAGCCACATGCCCAGCTCTGCTATTTGTGGTTTGGTTTCTAGAGGCAGGGTCGCTCTGTGTAGTCCAGTCTGGCCTCCTCTTCCCCAGTGCTGGGATAACAGATGCGTACCACCTCACCTAGCTTTGTGTTTTATTTTTCACTTTAAGTCCTTAAAAATATATGTGATCCAGGGATATAGCGTAAGGGCACAGTTCCTATCTGGCAAACACAGGGTCCTGAGTTCGGAATTTCATGCCTGGTACCAAAAAGAAAAGAAAAAAAAATGTGGCCTAGTGTGGTGGTTCATGCCTGTTATCCTGGTACTTTGAAATTCGAGGCCAGCCTCAGCTACATAGTGAGTTCAAGTCCAGCCTAATCTGTATAATGAGGCCCTGTCTCAAAAGATGAAAACAAGCAAACAATAAATATGTGTCTTTAGTTTTTAAAATGACACATGAATATTAAAACTGCTTGTGCCTACACAATTAAGAGAAGAGAAGGGCTGGGGATATAGCTCAGCAGCATAAACACCTTCCTGGCAAGTATAAAGTTGAGAGTTCAATCCCTGGTACTGCAAAAAAAAAAAAAAAGAAAGAAAAAAGTTTAGCCGGGCGTGGTGGCACATGCCTGTAATCCCAGCACTCGGGAGGCTGAGGCAGGAGGATTGGTGTGAGTTTGAGACCAGCCTGGGCTACAAAAGTGAGCTCAAGGCCAGCCTGAACTGCATAGCGAGACCCTGTCTCTCTCTCTCTCACACACACACACACAAAAGAGATAATTTAACTTTTCTTCCTGTTCCTCATTTTTTTAAATTGAGAATCAAAAGTTTCATTCTACGTATATAACAAGTTTTCATATTCCTGCTGCAGAACACTTTGCAGAGAATTATAGCCCTGAATGTAGGGCTGTGCAGTGTTGTTCTGTTTGAACAAGGATCTGGCAGATCACTGTCTTAGTTACTTTTCTCTTGTTGCTGGGACAAATACCTGACACCCAAAATGAAGAAAGGAAAAGTTTATTTAGCTCACAGTTACTGGAGATTTCAGTCCCTATTTGGCTGGCTCCAAGGCAAACTAGCACATGGCAGAGAGCATCCAGTTCATGGTGCAAGACAGTAACAAAGTGGCGACAGAGGCAACTGACCAACCAGGACAGCAGTGAGAAACAAAGGAAGTCTGTTTGTCTGTCTGTCTGTCTGTCCGTCTGTCTGTCTCTTAAATTATATTCAGGCTCTCTGTCTTAGGCTATTTTCCTCAGGCCACACCCATAATCCTAGCAGTACTAAGATGCATAATCCCAGTGGATCATGAGTTAGTCTTAAACTCTAGAAGGTCCCGCCCCATGATTGCATGAGGCTTTGGGGGAACAACTAGACACAAACCATACCATTCCATCCCCGGGCCCCCAAAGTCTCATGCACATCTTTTTGTGCAAAAGATATTTTAGTCTATCTCAAAGAGTTGCCAAAGTCCTAATAGTTTCAGCATTACTGAAAAGCCCAAATCTCAAGTCTCCTCCAAGATCTGAGGCAAACTCTTAATGGCAAGCTCCTGTACAAAAGAAAAGTTAAACACATCCAACATTCAAAGGCCAAAAATTGTAAACCACAGGGGAATACAAAACAGTGGTACTAACAGAAGTCCAAAATCCAGCAGAGCAAACATTAAATCCCATAGTTCCAACTGGAGCATCCAAAACAGTCTGCACTGAGTTGTGAGCTTCATGCAGCTCCACCCCTATGCCATTCTTGGTGGTAGCTCCCATGGCTTCTTTCTTAGGCCAGCCTTGCTCCCTCTTTGCAGTTTCCCTGAGACAATCCACGTTTCTGGCTTTTCCAAACTTAAAACCAATGCCACGTGGATGATGCTGAGGTCTACTTCCAGCTGGAGCAGTAGCCAGGATTCCTTCTCCCTTGGCTGTAGGGGTCAAGGACCTGGATCTCTGAGCACTCTGACCCTGATTCTAAGAAATAAATTCTCCATGCCAGCACCATTTTGGAACCTGGTTTGGCAGCTGCCACCATTCTGGTACTTGGGTGTCTGGGGCTTTCTTCTCAAGGCAAAGCCTCTCTGCTTTGTAATTTTGGGGCTACAAAGGGCAGAGAGCTGCTGCCTCTTATGATGTTGTCAGGCCATCCTTTTGATTCTTTGGTTCCTTCCCAGCAGTGGAGATCCTTTCAGTTCCATCTTCGCATTCCACAGCTCTCCTGGTGCTTCCTTCCTGGCCAAACACACATTTTAAATCATCCTTCTTGACTCTTTGCTCTTGATTTTCAACATAAATCTGGCTAAAAGCCGCCATTAACAACCATGCCACTGCCCCAATAAGTTGGCTGCTTTGAAATATCTCTTGAAAGATTAATCAGTCCGCCATGCTCCATGCTTAATTTCAGTCTTAAACAAAGTCTCTGGGCATGAGCAAAATTCTGACAGACTTTCAGTCAAGCCATAGCACAAGTCATCTGGAGTCCAACAGCCAAAGCTGTCCTTTTTCCCTATAGAAACCTCCCCTACCTGGTCTTCATAGGGAGGCCTTCTGGCAGTCTTCTGGTCTGAGTTCTGACCGGAATCTCCTCTACAGAACAGCTGAAGCTTTTCCAGTTTCCAGTTCTTCGCAAGTAGACAACCTCTCCTAACCTTTCCTATCTCTGCTCTTAAGCCATTCTTTATACCCAGGATTCAATCCAGTCTTCTGGTCTCTGTTCCTTGTATTTTTTGCTTATTATCCCCATCCACATTTTCTGTGTTTTCATCCTAAATGAAAAGGATTTGTTATATAATAAAAAAGAGTCAGGGCATGGTTGTACACACTTGTAATCCTAGCACTGGTGAGGCTGAAAGTTGAAGGATAACTATGAGTCCAAGTTGCATAGTGAGATTATATCAAATACGTAAGATTAAAAAAAAATTTAAATGCTAAAAGAAAAACATGACACTTCCCTGTTCGGAAATCCCCAGTGTGGCGATGGCGCCCCTTCCTACCTAGAGCGAAAGCCAGTCTCTTGGTGCCAAGTGACTGCTCCAACCTGGGTTTTCACTGATGCCTTGCTCACTGTGGTGGATGCCTCCACGCCACATGGCCTCAGTGCCCACTTTTTTCTTTGGGCCGGGCCTCCTTGGCATCTGTACTGCTCCCTCCCTCTCCACCCCAAGAGTTTTGCTTCAGTGCGACTGTTGCTGAGGCTGCTATGACCTCTCTGATAACATCCTGCTCCCTCTATATTGACCATGGTCACTGCCCTCATAATCTCCCTATCCCAGAAAATGCTTCTTGAGTCAGGGTTCTGTGTTTTTCTGGTTACTGATGTGTCCCTAGGGCCTAGAACAGTGTGGCCAATAGTGTTTAGAGCTTCTGGTTTTGATGATGAGGGTGCTTTAGTAGAATCTGAGTCCATTGAGCTCTGTGGAGGTTTGTATAGATGTCCAAGTGTCCCTCTCCCTTGACAGGAAGTGTAGATGAAGACTGCTGTTTTGTATCTGATTTGCTTTAAAAATAGCCAGGCCTGTATCCTGGTGTGGTGGCACATACCTGTAATCCCAGCACTTGAGAGGCTGAGGCAGAGGATTGGTGAGAGTTTGAGACCACCTTGGGCTACAAAAGTGAGCTCAAGGCCAGCTTGAACTGCATAGCAAGGCCTTGTCTCAAAAAGACCAAGACCAAAAAAAAAAGCCAAGCACATGTAATGTCTGTGCGCTGATCATCATGTTTTCTCCTTCGCCTGAAGCGAGGTCCTCAAGTCCCACTGATCTTCCTCTACGTGGTGGATACGTGCCTAGAGGAAGATGATCTCCAGGCCCTCAAAGAGTCCCTGCAGATGTCCCTGAGCCTCCTGCCTCCGGAGGCCCTAGTGGGCCTCATCACTTTCGGTAGGATGGTGCAGGTTCACGAGCTGAGCTGTGAAGGAATCTCCAAAAGTTATGTCTTTCGCGGGACCAAGGATTTAACTGCAAAGCAAATACAGGTTTGTGCCTTGTTCCTACAGAAACAAACACAAGGATTTCTCTTAATCATGTAACCAGCAGCTAACTTCTTCTGTTCAGGAAATGAGGTTCTTTCTGTGTTTTAGGACATGCTGGGCCTGTCCAAGCCAACTGTGCCCATGCAGCAAGCGAGACCTGCACAGCCTCAGGAGCATCCTTTGGTGTCTGGCAGGTGAGAGATGAGGCTGGTGTTAGGCATGCTTCAGTGGGCATGGGGGCAGCCAGGGAGGGGGAGGAGCAGCGCTGGGGCCGGCCAGTGTGTGTATGTGTGTGTTTTTTTTTTTTTTTTTTAGGGAAGGGACTACAGGGTGTTCAGGGTCTCACTATTAGATTGGACTCTTAGTGATCCACCTGTTTACAGCCCCTCAAAAGCTAGGATTACCACCATGCACCACCATGCCCAGTCTCACCATCTCAATGCACCCCGGGGGTAGGGCTGGCACTGCAGGATCAGGGATTAAACCCCCGGCCCCTATGCTTACTTGCAGGCACTTTAATCCACTGAGCTATTTGGCCAGTCCTAGTGTCTTGTGCTTTGTCAAATGCTTTTGTGACTGAGGGCCGTCATGGTGGGCTTTGTGTGCAGCTCTTTTTCTTTTTTCTTTTTACGTTTTTTTAGAAAATTCATTTGTTTAGTTGACAGAGGGTCTTGCTGTGCTGTTTGGACTTGTAGTGCTCCTCCTGACTGAGCCTTCCTAGCATTGGGATTATAGGCATGTGGTACCACACCTGGTTTCAATGGCCAGCATAGCGTGCCTGGGATTCTTGGGCATGGCAAGTGCTTGGGATTGAATCCAGGTCCTTCTGCTTGCCAGGCGTGCGCTTAGACCACTGAGCTGTGCCCCCATGCCCTTCATTTTGATATAGTCTTGCTGAATGGCTGTGTTCCCCAGGCTGAACTCAAACTTGCAATCCTCCTCCCTTAGTCTCCCAAAGTGCTGGATTACAGGCATATGCGACTGTACCAGGCTTGCCATTGTCTTCTGTTTTTTTTTTTTTTTTGTCTTTTTGAGACAGGGTCTCGCTATGCAGGTCAGGCTGGCCTTGAGCTCACTTTTGTAGCCCAGGCTGGTCTCGAACTCACACCGATCCTCCTGCCTCAGCCTCCCGAGTACTGGGATTACAGGAGTGCACCACCACGCCCGGCTACCATTGTCTTCTTGTTGCTTCTTGAGACAGGGTCTCACTAGATAGTTCAGACTGCACTTGCCTCACTCACTTTGTAGCCCAGGGTGGCCTTGAACTCAAAACAGTCCTCCTGCCTGGTCCTCCTGAGTGCTGGAAGGCCGCCATGACAAGCTCCATTGTCTTTCTGATCCTTCTATAAAACTAGAACTGAAAATTTCTTTTTGGTGATCTCAAGCAAACTTACAAGCAGGTACACTGCATTCAGACCATGGAATACCTGAGTCTCCTCGGGTCTGAATTAACATCAGGCAAAAGATAGCTATGTCACCAGCCACTCCGTGGAGGTCCTCTGGCTCTTGTAAGAAACCATCGTTACTGCCAGGATTACTTGTAAGTCTAAGGAGAACAAACCAGACCTTTAGCATGATGCCAACTATCTAGAACGACGGACCTTCTGTGGACTGAACTCCTTATGGTCTTGTCCTTAGGATTCCTTTGCTGCTTAAAATTTAAACCTATCTGTTCATTTTTGAATTAGTTTTTCTTTTTCTTTTTTTTGTCTTTTTGAGACAGGGTCTCCCTGTGCAGCTCAAGCTGGCCTTGAGCTCACTTTTGTAGCTCAGGCTGGTCTCAAACTTGCACTGATCCTCCTGCCTCAGTCTCCCAAGTGCTGGAATTACAGGTGTGCGCCACCACGTCCGGCTTTCGAATTGAGTTTTTCTTACGCTACGTGTATGAATTGCCAATTATTAGATTCAATTTTATTCCTCATCCAGGTATGATGACACATGCCTGTAATCCTGTTGCTCAGCCTGCTGAGGCAGGAAGATTGAGTTCAAGGCCAGCCTGGGTGTCATAGCCCTGTTCAGAGCCTAGCTGGACTAAGTGGTGAGACCTTTCTATCAGTCAGATGATTAATAAATAAATAAAATTTTCCAAGCATTACCCTGAATTATTTTGTGCCTATATTCAGAAATACCTGGAAAAGTTGTAAGTTTTTTTCTCCTCTGAATAACCATCTTATAGAGCTCTGTGTGTCAGCGATAGTTGCAAATCACAGCACTTTATTAAGCCACTATTGTGTCCTCCCCAAATTGTGTAGTTTTCTGCAGCCCATTCACAAGATTGACATGACCCTCACTGATCTCCTCGGGGAGCTGCAGAGGGACCCGTGGCCGGTCACTCAGGGGAAGAGGCCTCTGCGATCCACGGGGGTTGCATTGTCCATTGCTGTCGGCTTGCTGGAGGTAATTAGAACTTATGGTCAACCATGGCGGCATGGTCCTAGAGACTGATGTCAGCTCTTTTTGAAAATCTTTCAGAGATTTCACCTAGGTTGTCCAACTGTGCTGTGTATCAGAAAGTATGTTGGTTGTTTTCCACAGTGAGGGGTGCCTCAATGTTTTAGAAATGCCAAAAGTTTACATGATTAAAAAAAGTAAATTTGAAGGGGCTGGGGAGATAGCTCCATGGCACAAGTGCCTGCCCAGCAAGTGCAAGGTCGTGAGTTCAAACCCCGTTCCAGCAAAAAAACCAAAAAAAACAAAAAAAACGTGAATTTGAGTAATGGCAGGTGCTCACAGTAAATTAATGAAGTGTATAAAGCCTTCAGATTGGGAGAGAATACATGCTGCGTTTCTGTAACCTCACCTGCATGATTCTGTAGTATTGCTGGTACTAACAGCCCAAGAGGGCCTGGGAACGGTGCACACATCCAAGAAAATGTCAAACAGGTCATCTTTTTTTTTGTGGGACTGGGGTTCAAACTCACGACCTTGCACTTGCCCAGCAGGCACTTGTGCCTCGGAGCCATCTCCCCAGCTCCCCAGGTCATCTTTAGAGTATTTCTCCAGAGAAGATGAAACTGTACTTGGAAGGGGGGATGTTCCCATCTGATGCCCTGCTGTTTACTGTTACAGGGAACTTTTCCAAACACAGGAGCCCGGATCATGCTATTCACGGGTGGGCCCCCCACACAGGGGCCTGGCATGGTGGTTGGAGATGAGCTAAAGGTTCCCATCCGTTCCTGGCATGATATTGAGAAAGACAATGCACGGTTCATGAAAAAGGCAACCAAGGTGGGTGTGGGTTTGGGCTGCATCCAAAGTACCCCAGGCTGCAGTGTGGCCTGCAGAGTGATGGCTGTTTTGCCAAGGTGTGGAGGGGCTCATGGCTGAGACCATTCTCCTTCTCCTACTCAGCCTCCTCTTCCTCCTCCTTTCCACAGCACTACGAGATGCTTGCTCAGCGAACTGCCTCAAATGGTCACTGCATTGATATCTATGCTTGTGCCCTTGACCAGACTGGACTTCTGGAGATGAAGTGTTGTACCAATCTTACTGGGTAAGTTGAGCAGGCACCTGGGAAAAATCTCCTGTTTGTAGTGCTGGGGGCTGAACCCAGGCTTCATGCATGTGGGTAGTGTGCTACTGCTGAGCTGCACCCTGAGCCCCCAAAAATGTTATTTTAAGGCAGGAGAATAAGTGCTGGAGCCATAGGAATGTGTGAGCTATCAGAGAGCTCGGTGGCTAGGGAACACGGCCCGATGGAGGAAGAAGCAGGGATGAGCAGGAGGACAAGGGTTCACTACACACAGGTTAGACCACCGTAATTTTGCCTCTAAAGAGGCCAAAGTGGAGACCAAGGCCAAGCAGTCCAGAGTTAGGTATCAGACTCATTTTTTGTGGGGCATTTCCTTTTGTTTTTTATTCATTCATTTATTTATTTATTTATTTTTTCTTGTTTCAGAACCTTTATTTGTTTATTCACTCATTTTTATGGCTGGCTCAGCCCGCCCCAATGGCAGGGCTGGCGCAGCATGTGGTGCCGGGGATTGAACCGCGGTCCCTGAAGCCGCCCAAGCTTTCCCAAGCAGGCGCTTTAGACCACTGAGCCATCCCGCCAGGCCCCCGTGGGGCATTTCCTTTTGAAAAAGGAATAATAGGTTCTGAATCTTGAAGCAGTTAGAAGCAACTTTTTTTTGAGACTGTCTCACTGTAATCCAGTTTGGCTTGAACTCTCTGTGTAGCCTGGGTTGGCCTCAAATTCATGATCCTCATGCCTCAGCCTCCCAAGGGCTAGGATTACAGGCATGTGTCACCACACCCAGCAACTTTTAAAGACTTGAGCTGGCCAAGCCACCATACTTTGTAACTAATACTGAGCACAGAGTCAGAATGTAGGATCCACTGACTCGGAGACTCAGCAACTCAGGGACTCAGTGTGGTACTTGCAGGGTAGCAAGCCAAGGAAGGCCTTTAGTGTGTGTGTCACCTGGTCACCTGCTGCCTTAGAGGCCTGGGAGCAGGAATGTACTTGTGTCTTACCCAGGCCTGGAGTGAGAAACTCTGGGGACACAGCTCTGTAGATATTAGGGTGCCCAGGAGAATGGAAGAAATGCTAATGCCAAGCACTGATCTGAAGCTGATGTTAAAGTTACTGGAGGAACTTTTTAAAGATGAGATCTGTTATATAGTTCAGGCTAGCTTTGAACTCAGCATGTAGCCCAGCCTGGCCTTTAACTTGCAGGGATCCTCCTGCCTTAGCCTCTGGGGTGCCAGAAGTACAGGCATGTACCACCATCCCCAACACCTGAGAAACTTTGAAAAGGTGCTTTTGCTTTAAGCCTTGCACTACCTCCACCCCAACTGTGAGTAGGCAGTGTGGCTTGGCCTGGGCATCAATATTTTTATAAGTTCTTCCAGGGACTGTAACATGGAGCAGCATTTGGCCACCACACACATCAGCCTTGTCTGCAGTTCGTTAGAAATGCAGGGATCCTTGCTAAAGCTCTCAAGCAACTCTGCAAAGCAGTTTGAGAAGCGCCAGCACAGGGCTGAGGCAGAGACTCAGGTGTGTGTTTTAGCTTCTGGTCCCCACTGAGGAGAGGAAGAGTTGGAACCCAGTCACTTGCTGCTGACCTAGAGAGCAGCTGAAGTATTAGTGCTGGGCGGGCTTCGCTTTTGGAGGTGCCTGAGGGGAGTGTTCAGCTTGTGCCAGGCCTCCTGGGTTCCTGACTCGGGACACTTGTGAAGTCAAAGATTGGGAGTTTTGAGCCAGTGCACTCGCTTGAGAAGCTGTCCCCACAGACCTGGCTGTTTTTCCATACCAAAGAGGCAAAAGAGGTAGGGGGAGTCAGAGTGGATTTAAATTAGAGATGCCCAGGGGGCTGGGGAGATAAGTCAGTGGCACAAATGCCTGCCTAGCAAGTGCGAGATCATGAGTTTGAACCCTGGTCCTGGGGAAAAAAAGAAAAAAGAAATTAAAAAAAAAAAAAAAGAGAGACACCCAGCTATTAGGCTTCCACTGCTCGCTTGCTAATAGGCAGCTCTGCACATTCTTTGGTAACAGAAGCAGGACAGCTGAGTGTGAGCGGGGTATTCCTCCATATTTCTGGCTCTGTCTCTGAGGTTTTGGTCATGGTTGGTCATGGTTTCTACCACTCAAAGGTAGAAATTCCTGGCAGACAAGGCCAGTGCAGTAGAGCTATGCACTTCCTGGCCACCAGGAAGTAGAGACAGAAGGGATGAAAACGGGCCAGGGACCCCATGTACCCTTTGAAGGCTCATCCCTGGTGACCCATACCTGCTGGCAGCTGGGCCTGCAGAGTTCAGAAATGGATCTATCACCGATGAGTGCTGCACCCTCCAGGGACCCATTGGCTCTCTATACCTTGCCTCTGGACATCACTGCCCAGGGGGTCCAGCTTCCAGTTGTCCTTGCTGCTCACTTGCTCTATTTGTCTTCTCACCCAGAGGCCACATGGTGATGGGAGATTCTTTCAACACCTCCCTCTTTAAGCAGACTTTCCAGAGAATTTTTAGCAAAGATTTTAATGGAAATTTCCGAATGGCATTTGGTGCAACTTTGGAAGTAAAGGTAATGAAAGACTTAAAGTATTCATGAAGTTGGAGAATTGTCCTAACTCCCATGCTCAGACCACTGGTGACCACAGCCTGCTGGACACGCATGTGGAAAGGCTGTTCAGATAAAAGGCCTAGGGTTGCCAATTCCAGCAGGCCACACTCCATTGGTTTTGGGCCTATCAGGGTTGGAGGTGGATTGGTGTCAGAAACAGCACTACAGCCCAGGGACAGGTGACCACAGCCCTGGTCAGCATCCTCTCAGCCATGTCTAACCTTGTGCTTTGCCATAATCTGTTTCAGACCTCTCGGGAGCTGAAGGTTGCGGGAGCCATCGGTCCCTGTGTATCTCTGAATGTGAAGGGACCATGTGTGTCAGAAAATGTAAGGACAACTCTGTGACCGTGACCTATAGTGACAGTGTATTGTGGGGGTTGCAGCTTGACAGGTTGGGATGAGAAAGGAACACTGAGCTATGCTGTGTGAAGGATCAGGGAAGGGACTGAAGGCCAGAGAGCTCTGAGAAGGGGTATTGCTGAGGGGCAGAGCAGAGTGGAGGGGCTCCATTCCAGTTCTCAATCCTACCATCCATATGGGGGTGCTCTGCATGGGGGCCTTGGTTCAGTCCCAGCCTCATGAGGCCAGTGGCCATCAGAGCCCTTCAGGGGTGAGCACTTCAGCTCTAAGCACTCAGAGGTGCCAGACAGCAGAGATTGCCATGGGTTGGTTGGGCAGTGGATGGTACATATGCCCGCATCTGTGAGGTGTAGGAGGGAAGGATGCAGGCTCCTGGACTCGCTGGTGACCCTCCACCATCTGGGGATGGGAATCTGTGCTCCCTGTAGGAAAGGCTGGAGGGGGATGGTGAGCCCCTCACCCATCTGCCTCATGGTCCTACTTAGGACACATGGGTAGGACAGGACAGAGTGCTCTCCCCATTGTGGGGCTTCAGGGACCTCTCCAGCCTGTGATTTGGTTACTATCCTGAGATGGCTGCTCTTGGCCAGGTGCACACAGCCCATCAGGGCTCTGAGGAGGTACCAGATGGTGCCCACTGTGCCCAAGTGACTGCAACAGGATGGGTTGAGAGTGGCACTCTAATACAAAAGTACTTTCTTTTTCCTCCCAGTACTGGAGATTGAACCCAGGCCTTCACACTGAACTGTATCTTAAGTCACTTGTAGTTTATTTTGAGATTGGGTCCTTTCTAAGTTGCTAAGTTGACTAGACTGGTCTCAAACTTGTTATCCTTCTGCCTCAGCCTCCCAGAGTGCTATTTCCTGGTGTGCACTTGTGCCCTGCTGCACATTACATTATAAGCACAGAATCCTGCAGCTTGATGAGGTGTCGCAGTGTGTATGCTCAGCTTCTCTGTGATGGTGGAATGGATGCTTCAGAGTCTGGTGGTCTCAGTTGGGATTCTAGGTATTTTCTTTGAGCTGACACTTAGATTCACATTTCACTGGCCCTCATATTTATCATTGAGAGTTGTTGAGCTAATCAGCAAAAAAAGTAGTTTTTATGATGCTATAGTCTCACTGAGGATATACATATATATATGTATATGTATATATATGTATATATATGTATATGTATATATATGTACATATTATATATAAGAAACAAATACTTTATAGCCAATGTGCTACAATTCATTTTTCTTAATAGTGATAAAAGAAGTACATGAACTTCCAGACTTAAGTAGATAATTCTTTCTCCTACTGTTACTTTTTTGCCCAATCTTGACTTGATTTTGTTGACTCTAGTGTGTGTAACCTATCTGATATTACGACACTTGTTAAAAAGGCTTAACTTTAATGTAGCATACATGTACTTTGCACTGAAGGTTTTTTTTTTTTTTTTTTTTTTTTTTTTTTTTTTTTTTTTTTTTTTTTTTTTTTTTTTTTTTTTTTTTTTTTTTTTTTTTTTTTTTTTTTTTTTATCTTTTTGAGACAGGGTCTCACTGTGCAGTTCAGGCTGGCCTTGAGCTCACTTTTGTAGCCCAGACTGGTCTTGAACTTGCACTGATCCTCCTGCCTCAGCCTTTCAAGTACTGGGATTACAGGCATGCACCATCACCCCTGGCTTGCACTGAAGTTTACATTTTCACCTTGGAGATGTTTTGAGTGGCCTGGACCACTCATTGTAGCTGTCATCAATTGTTGAGCACAGGGTTGGTTTTTGATGTTTAATTCCTCTCTTTGCCACTAGGAACTTGGTGTGGGTGGCACAAGTCAGTGGAAAATCTGCAGCTTGGACCCCACCTCTACCCTTGGCATCTACTTTGAAGTCATCAATCAGGTAGGTTGCTTTCCTCTGCACATCTTTGTGTCATAGAGTCTTCTGATTTATTATAAACAGGTTCTCACATTTTTTTCTACAAATGCATTCTTCTTTGGTCTTTTTGAGACAGGGTCTCACTGTGCAGTTCAGGCTGGCCTTGAGCTCACTTTTGTAGCCCAGGCTGGTCTTGAACTCGCAGCAATCCTCCTGCCTCAGCCTCCCGAGTGCTGGGATTACAGGCATGCGCCACCACGCCCGGCTCTTCTTTGGTCTTGTACAAGTCCTGAGGCTGATCTGGCCTGATTGTTTATTCTTCCAGGGTTTAGTCAGAGTCAGATGGAAGATTACTTCTGTTGCTTTGGTGTTGACTTGATGAATCGTGAGGAGAGCTGGGCTTTAACAGCCCTCGCAGTGTTAGTGAGTTCCTGAGTGTGTCAGTCTTTTCTGCTATGAATCGTAAGCATAGGAATAATTAAAAGAACTGGTAGTGAACACCCATACAGCCATCAGCTCAGTTCTGTAACAAACATTTTAGGGTAGGCCTTTGTTGGATATCTGTTGATCAGTCTTACTTTTTGTGCCCTTCAAAGCAATTTGTGATTATATGTGTATTTCATCCCTGTTTCAATATGTGTGTTGTTCTTTGGAGTTTGGTCTGGTTTGGTTTTTTTACTCAGTGCTGGTGATAAACCCAGGGCCTTGTGTATGTGGGACACATTTATATGCCCTACCCCCGAACTATATACACCATCCCAGGAGATCAGCAGTGGCTAGGCTTCTCCTGTTTTACTTTTATTTTGAGGCAGCAATCATATGCATGAACCGTGTAGGCCTACAAGTGCCATTCAAAACACAACAAAAAAAGCCGGGTGTGGTGGCACATGCCTATAATCCCAGCACTTGTGAGGCTGAGGCAGGAGGATCTGTGTGAGTTCAAGACCAGCCTGAGCTAGAAAAGTGACTTTAAGGCCAGCCTGAACTGCATAGCGAGACCCTGTCTCAAAAAGACAAAAAAACCCAAATACAACAAAAATATCTCTAGCCTCATGGTTCACTGTTTTATGAGAGCATAGCAGGCTCTGTGGCTGTGCTTGAGTTGTGCCTAGGGCTGTAACAGGTGTGTGGCCTCTCTCTCTGCAGCACAATGCCCCAATCCCCCAAGGAAGCAGAGGTGCCATCCAGTTTGTCACTCAGTATCAGCACTCCAGCACTCAGAAGCGCATCCGTGTGACCACCATTGCCCGAAAGTAAGTCACCTGCTTGATTTCTGTTGAGCTCCTTCCCCTGAGGTTTTTGTGGAGAGATGTTTTAGCAGCCACCTGTTGGTCTTTTGGATTCCTTGGACTGGTGCTCTCTGGTCCTCCATGGTTCATCAGATTAGACGAGGAGGCAGCCCTCATGGCTGACTCGGTTGGATGTATAGGCGCTTGCCCAGAAGAATCAGCTTTTAGTAAGAACATAGTTAATTAAAAGTGGTGCTGAGAGGAGCTGGGGAGATGGCTCCGAGGCACAAGTGCCTGCTGGGCAAGTGCAAGGTCGTGAGTTTGAACCCCAGTCCCACCAAAAAAAAAAAAAAAAAAAAAAAAAAAAAAAGG
>PVJA010021970.1:0-34860 GCA_004027025.1 Myocastor coypus
TCTCAACCTTTCTAATGCCATGACCATGCAATACAGTAGTTCCTCATGTTGCGGTGACCCCAAACCAAAAAATAATTTTGGTGGCTACTTCAAAACTGTAATTTTGCTACAGTTATGATTCAGAATGGCTTTAGGTGACCCCTGTGTTTTGGTCACTCGATCCCCACTGGGGTTGTGACCCATAGGTTGAGAAACGCTGTCCCAGTGGATCATCATTCAAGTCTCAAACTCTAGAAGTCCCCGCCCATGATTGCATGAGGCTTTGGGGGGACAACTAGACATTAACCATAACAGTCACTGATAATGCTGAGATACATGACTCCAGAAATGAAATGTCACATCTCTGCCTCTCAGGTTTTCCATTTTCCATATACGTTGATTTTTTTTTTTTTTTTTTTCAGTGTCAGGATTGAATCCATATATGTTTGTTGTAAAATCTGGAGATGCATTTGGGATACACAAAATACACTGCTTAGTACATAAATGATGCTGAATAAGTATTACTGATGCTGTTGATGGCGATGACATTAGCACTGTTTAAAAGTTGTCCTGTGAGAGTTGTCAAGAAGTAATGAAAACTCCAGAGATAATAAACCAACATCAGATGTCAGTTTTCCAATCACATGGTGGAACAGAATAGCATTCCTAGGTGGGAAATTTGTCAGCATGGGAAAATGCTATATTTTACATGAAAGCTCTGCAAATATTTCATAACAATAGCTCTAGACATTGTTAGAATTCTAGGAATGAATATATTTGCTCAGCTATTCTCTTCCATGAACCCAACATAGAGAGATTTATTTAGAATGCTGACATATGTTTATTTGAATATGTATCTTCTTTACCAGATGGTTTGGCACAAGAAAGCGTAAATCATTTTTGGTTCCTTTCCTCAGGAAAGTACCTAGAGTAGTACAGACAGTCATAAAATAGCAAAATTATTTGATAACTATACCAAAAAATGAATCAGTGCCGAATTCCATCATTGTTTCTTGTTAGGCAAAAGAAAACTCTCAAAGCCCAGTGGAGAAATCTGGGAGTAATTTTTCAAAATAACACCTTGCTGATTTGAAACACTCTTACACCAACTAGAGATAGTGCCCTTCAGGAACACAGAGATAAAACTGAGATTCTTCTGTGAGAACCTCTGATGCCAGCGTGCTTTAGGAGAAGCAGGGCCCAGCACAGGACAGAGACTGCCATGTTGGTGCCAGCATGACTTCTCTCAGGCCTGTGGCTCATGGTCACCTAAAGTAACTCATCATGTTTTGCAAGGAAGTACTTTTAACTTCAGTATCCTTCATTTCCCAGAGTTTCAAGTATTAATAAGTCAGAAGTATTATGACAGTCTAGGAGGATGCATGTGTGTGTTTGTGTGTGTGTATGTGTATTCTTTCTTTTTTGGTGAACTGTTCAAAGTCCTTAGGATACAGAATTAGAAAGGATGTTAAACAAATATTTCTCTGCTGTTGCTACAGCCAAACAAACTCCACTAAACCGTCAAGAAGATGGGAGCTAACCTGACAGAGTCTGCTCTGTGAAACGCTCTATGGTGTCACAACTTCTTCCCTGAGAAGCTGGTTGACATCTTACTTTTTCTTTCCACTCTGGGCCTGTGTTTCTCTTTATTATAAGTAGAGATGAAAACATTATTCACGTAATACTTGATTTCTCTGGCATTACATGGCTTAGGGATTATATTTGGCAATACTGATACTCTGGGGGAAATTGTCACTTTATTTCTTCTGATAAGGAAAAAAAAATCATAAACTTGAATCTTTCCATGGCTCTCTTTATGCCATATTGGTCTCTGAACACATCTTAATTTCCCCCTGGATTCCTGAAGTTTTGTTGGGGCTTGGAATTCAACAGAAAAGAAGGCAGCCATGTGTCCTGCCCACTTGGAGTCACAGTCTAGGGACCTTATCTCACTTGACCCTTTCTCTTGTCCTCTGCTCCAGTCTACATTCTGGAATCTTCCACATTAGGGTAGTATGTGTCTACATATGGTGGAATAACATTTTACTCAGAAAAAAAAAAAAAAAACTATGTCAAAATCAAAGGCTGTATGATTCAGTCTAGTGTGAATCCAAAACCAAGGAAAGACTAACTAGCAACAAAAGCAAAAATCAATCTGTAAGAGAAATGTTCTATTATAAATAAGATGCAATATAGATTATGAGCATTACAGGGTACAGTCCTCTTTCTTCTAGGATGCAAACATGAATAAAAGACAAGTTATGCTGGTTCATGTTGAGTGAGGCGCTCCTGGAGATGTAGCTTGATTGTGAAAACTTTCAAATTCAGTTTAGGGCTAATGAAATTTTCTCTGTCACGTGGAAGGTAAGTCCATGGACTTCCTGGGAAAGCTTTATTCTTGTATCTGGCTCCAGTTTTCTACCACCTAACCTTAGTAGAACCGGCCTTAGAAATTTAATTTATAGCTTGCACGTCCTTCTGTATGTTTGTATTTGTAATGAGGGATCCTATTTGCTTTTCAGGGCTTGGCTTTGAAGTGTGAATAGGAACTGTTTTCTGCTTAATCCTACCACTGAATGTTTATTAAAGGGCTGTGGGCTATTTAGAATAACTGAATTATAAATATCTGGAGCACAGCATCATTATATCTTTTTAATTATTTCATAATTTAAGTATCATGTGCTAAAATGGGTAATGGCAAATTATATAAAAGTATATATTATTTTCTAGAGATGTGAGAAAGAAGTACTTAAATTTTCTCTTCATCAGTTATTCAGTATTTAAGCTGTTTACTTGAGAATATTCTTTAACTTCAGTACAGTAAGTATCATGGCAGGTAATACCTAGACTAGACTAGAAAAAATTAACTTGTATATCTGAGCTAAGATTTTGAAGTGATTAAGGTTTCTACAATACCAGAAAGGATTTAATGTGTACTATGCCTAATTTTAAAGCACTTTTATTTTAGTTATTTACTTATTTTCATATTATGGCCAGCTCAGCCTGCCCTGGGGTGGGACTGGCTCAGCATGGGGTGCCAGGGATCAAACTGCAGTCCCTATGGCTGCCTCAGCTTGCCTAAGCAAGCACTTTAGACCACTGAGCCATTTTGCTGGCACCTTAAAACACTTTTAAAACTATCTTTACACAATAAATTCACATCAAGAATAATCTACACGAAAAAGAACATTTTGCCTGGTAGGAAAACTGAGCATAGCTTCAGAATCCTGAAGTGGTTCAACTGTGGGTCCCTATGGAGTTCAGGGTTCCTAGGGCCAAAGATATGCGGAGTGGGAAGTGTGTAGCTTATAATCAGTTTTGGTCATGTTTTTATGAGAAACCTTTTATACATGCTTTCAATAAATTTGATAAAGGACATACTCTAAGCATCAAAAACAATTTTATATAAGCAAGTTTGGCCAATAATTATCAAGTAATAGCAGGTGTAACTTGAACATAAGCAGATGGATTTTTTTCCACTTGGGTTTGATATTTATTTATTTATTTATTTATTTATTTGATACATGGTCTCACTATGGAGCTTGGACTTATAGTAATCGTTCTATCTCAGCCTCTCCAGCAGTGGGATAACAGATGTGCACCATCACACCCAGGTTCTGTGGCTGACACAGCATGCACAAGGTACTGGGACTGGCATGACAAGAAGTAGTGGGGATCAAACCTGGGTCTTTGTGTGTGACTGGCAGGCATTTAGATCACTGAGCCGTCTCCCCAGCCCTCCTACCTTTATTTGAATTGATTCTTTTCAAATGGGTATTTTACCAAAGGAAAGACGTTACCCCAGTTACAGCATATGCTTTTCAGGTCATCTCATTAAAGGTTAAGAATCATTTGCTTGTAGGGATTTCAGTGTGTTTGCTAAAAATTCATCTTTACAATTATAAGTTATATATTTTTTCAATTATCTACAAGGAAGAAGAAACACCTTAGCTTATGTGTGGAACTGAGTTTGGGCCATGAGCAGACTGGTGATTTGGTGATATCCTCTAGAACAAATCTGAAACTGATTTGAGAAACTGCTCAAGTGTGTTAGCTTTTGAATGTTCACAACGCTCCACCTATTTTCTTATATTTTTGCTATTGTTGTTTTGGAATGGTGTATCTGCCATGGCCATGTAATCTTGGGCAATTTCAGGACACTTCATCTAGATTTGTCACTGCAATTAATTGCACAGAAAGATCAAAATGCCTGCGTAGGCACCCAGCTCATGCACTGTCGGAGGGGATCGAGGAGGCTTATGTTCAGAGGTGGTCTCAGAATAGTAATTTTGATGAGACAAAACATTACACACAAAGAATCTGTGTATGATGTGTTAGGACTGATTTTCAGATTCCTGTGGACTTCCATGACTTTAAGTACTATTTTTTCTATATAACCGGAAGCTGAGAAGAAGGAGGGCATTTGGTGCCTTCCCAATTGTGTTGTCCTGTTAAACTGGTTTCTTATCACACTGAAAGACGTTTTTTGTATCCTCAGATATCACATCAACTTTGCACTCAGAAAGAAGGGCAAGGGGAAGCGCAAAATTGGAAGTGCTAGCTGAACTTATTCCTGCTCTTTCTTCCACTCCTGTTTGTGCTCCTTCATCTCTTTCATTTATTTCTTCTTTACCTTCTTAGAAAACCTGTGGCTCCTGTGGTTCTGTCCAGAAGATGTTGATTGGTAGCTCATGACGCCCAATTGTATATGACCATCTCTGATACCAACATAAAATTAAGAAACTTCACCCAGCGTTGGTGGAATATTAGTAAAGAAGAACAGACAATGGACAGGAAGTCTTCCTAACCTGAATGACTCATAGCTTTGCCACTACTTTACTTTTTCTCCAGAGTTTAGCATACTCTGATGCACTCAGCGTAGTTGTAATCTTGCGCTGGCTTGTCAGGCATACCAGTGACAGTTCCTCCTGTCCATGAGAGAGGACATCTTATTCTTCATTGCCAAGCTCTATTTTTTTTCTCATTGTACCCTTCATAGCCTTCTAACTCCTGGATATCAATCATTTCTGATGCATTTCTAATGAATTTTGAGTGTATCTGAACCATTAGGACACTTAATGCTAACCATCAAATAAAAATTCTGAAGGATTTTCTAGTGGGACCTAGATTACTAGTCCATGTTATGGTATTTCTGGGTCATTGCTTCAGTATGGAAAACTCAAGTATCATTTTCATTACCAGATACACTTTGGAGTGGTGAAAAAGCAAGGCTGAATCCCTCTTAATGACTGGACCAGGAGTCAGAGCACAGATTTCATATGTGAGAAACTTTAGGAATATGTCTTATTCCAGGTATTCATAAGATAGTCACATAAGCCGGGCGTGGTGGCTCACGCCTGTAATCCCAGCACTCGGGAGGCTGAGGCAGAAGGATTGGTGCGAGTTTGAGACCAGCCTGGGCTACAAAAGTGAGCGCAGGACCAGCCTCAACTGCATAGCGAGACCCTGTCTCAAAAAGACAAAAAAAAAAAAAAAAAAAAGATAGTCATATAACCAGGGAATTAAGTTCAATTTCTCTTTTATAAATGTTTGTGAGAAATAATTTTACTGTCACAATGAAAACTAATTTATCTTTGACTTTTGAAAATCATGTGAATCTCAAGCTGCAAGTCAGTGAGTGAAAATAAACTTTGAGTGAAGAATGACCATGAACCAGTTCCTACATGTCTCCACACTATAATTTCCTCATTAGTGAACACACATGTGATAGGTGGGATCCTATGTAGCTGTTTGGATAAATGGGATACATTGATTTGGGGTTAAAAAAGCATACGTTTGAGTCTTTGAGTTTTAGAATTACAATTTGCATATAATAGAAACTATAACATGAACTTTCTAAAGAGTGTATTCTTATATTCACTCATTCGATGATGTACCAGGAGCTGCTCTGTATCTTAGAAATATATGGATAGGGAAAAATCCCTTGTTGTTTGGTGGCTCATCGTCTAGTTTGAGAGACAAAGAACAATGTATCATAAGCTATTTATCTATCTCTTTACATTCTTGATGAGTTGATCACATATTTTCCAGTGCTACTGCACAGATTCATACCTTAGGCATCTACATCAGTCATTCTTTGCAGTGTTCATGTTTTTTTTAAATATAAAAATAATATATGAACAATTTCAATGATTTCAACCACTATTTGTCTATTCCCTTGTAAATAGAGCCAGCACCATGCTAGACCCACCTGAGTGAGGCTAGTTTACCACTTCTAATGGAAGGCTGGGCTGGGGACGCCAGAGAATGTCTCTGGGTTTGGCTGTTCACAAGATCGTGGAGCACCCAGCGCCCATCCATTCTCCTGCTTATGATTTAACACCAGCCACCAAATGATGTAAAATAAAAGCAGCCCAGGAGATGGGGTACATGGGGTGGCATCTACCAGACACTAGGAGCAAGCTTCCAAGGGCTTCCTCCAGCCGAGTCACACAGGACTCACTCACTTCCCCTGGCAACAAGCTGTGCCTGGACCTTGCAATGCTGTCCTCAAGGGAAGCTCATGAGATACTTGTCCAAAATTTGTACTGGAAACTGAATATTTAAGTATGCTCCATCTTGGTATCAAATGTTCATTGTAAATCATATTTCTATATTTGAAGTTTGAACAAATTCAACCACTTTTCTAAGGAAATACTGCAAATATTTTGGAAATAGTAATGTTCAGAAGACAGATTACCTCCTCTATCTTCTGAAGAAAGAAGGCAAAGGCTTGGGTAATTCAGTGACTTATTATATCATTAGTTTGTCTTCTTTTTAAATTTAGATGCTTATTACAGATTTCATCACAGATACCAGAGGTGATTTAAATTCTTTTATAGAAAAGATACCTTTGCCTTTATTCCTGAAAATCACTTTATCTTGTTTTCCTGCTCTATATGAATTGGGGTCTGCAACTTAAAGGAGATCTCCATGAAAAAGTTTAAAAAGGTGAAAGATCTGTTGATGATGGTTTACTTTTTGGATCATTCATCTGTAAATTCATCATTTACTATTTTTTATTTTTATAAAATAATATGCATGGAGGGAAGCTGAATTTCTAAACAAATCACTTGAAAATACTGAACAGCCTGGATGTGACAGAACTGAATGCGATTTCCTGTTACTATATGGTATGCATGCCTTCAGCTTAGTTTCAGCCACTGAACTGCTGGTGCTTTTGGTTGCTGGATATAATTATGCAACTAAAAATAAAACCGTATACCTCCCTCAACAGAGAGACAAATAATAAAATCTAATGTATAAAAATGCAACCTTATTTTTATTTTCCTTAAGATATTTCTGGCTTTGAGACTCTTAGTGGCACTTATCCAAGAAAGTCTGTTATTATTGCAGTGAGCAGAAGAGAAATGTGTGGGAATAAAATATTTAAATAACTGCTTTCCTTGTGGTTAAAATAGTTCTTGAAATGGGCAGGGCAATAATAGTTGGAATTCAAAGTTATATTTACTTCTGTGTTAAAATACACTGAGGTCCACAATATCTGGATTTCTAATTATTTGAAACAGAAGGACAATAAATTTATTTATTTATTTATTTATTTATTTATTTATTTATTTGTCTTTTTGAGACAGGGTCTCATTATGCAGTTGAGGCTGGCCTTGAACTCACTTTTGTGGCCCAGGCTGGTCTCGAACTTGCACCGATCTTCCTGCCTCAGAATTCCAAGTGCTGGGATTACAGGCGTGCACCACCATGCCCACCTCTGAGAGGACAATAAATTTAAAGTAAAAGGTATTTCCTCATTCCAATATTAAAGATTCTTCATGGAGCAGCTTCAACTACAAGCAGAGCAAAAAGTGGGGCTGGGGAGATAGCTCAGTGACATAAGGGTCTCCCTGGCAAACACGAGGTCCTGATTTTGATCCCTCGTAACCTCTCCCTCAAAAAAGTGAAGGTAAGAAATATTTCATGCTAGGATTTTAAATTCTGGAGAATTTGAGAATGAGTTTTTATATTTTCTCAGTATCTATTTCAGTTACAATTAAAATGTGTTTCGTATTTAGTCATAATATTTTAATACCATATTACCCATATAGAAGTGAACAGTGGGCTGTGGAAATAGCTCAGTGGAATGAGAGCTTGCCTGGCAAGTGCAAAGTCCTGAGTTCAATCCCTGGTAACACCAAACTTCCAAACAAGAACTGTTACCAACATTGTAAAATATTTTCAAAAAATAGTCTTAAAGGGAATACCTATGAATTCATTTGGCAAGGACATACTCATCCCAGTATCTAAGCCAGGAAAAGATACTACCAAGGCAAAACAAAACAACAACAATAAAACACTACAGGTCAATATCTCCAATAAATATTAATGGAAAAATCTTATATAAAATATTAGAAATCTGAAAGTGGTAGCATATTTAAAAGATAAGCCTGCTCTCTTTGTGAGTCTGTGCTAGCACATTCTGACCTGTGTGACGCACCACATTAGCAGCATGAATGGTGAAAGCTACAGGATCATCTTGAATGACAGATGGAGAAAATGATTTGCTGGAGCTCAGCATCTGTTCTTGGTGAAAGAGAAAAGTCTCTCAACAGTTCTGCTATATGGCAGAAGTTCCTCAGCATAATAGTCCATTCATGAAAACTCCACAGCCAACACCATGAGGATTGGAGGGCAACTGAATCCTTTCTACTAAGATCTCTCCTGAGACAGAGATGCATGCTCTCTCTCACCAGTTCTGTGCAACACCAGAGCAGAGATCTTACTAAGATGAGTTGGAAAATACAAAGAAATAAAAGCTGCCTCAGTTAGGAAAAAGGAAAATGATCTGTATTTATAGATGTTGTGGCCTTATGACAAAAATCCCAAAAATTCTACATATGCTGTTAGAACTAAGAAGTGAATTCGGTAAATTTCCATGATAAAAATTAACTAACAAAAATCAGTTGTATTTCTTCATACAAATAACGACTCCACTGCAAAACAGATGAAGAAATCAATCCTATTCATGATACTGTTGCCTTCCTCAACTACTTAGCAAAACCACTTAATGATATAATATACTTGTACTATATACTGAAAATAGTAAGGTACAAATGAAAGGATTCAAAGAAGACACAAGTAGGAAGCTATTCCACGTCTATGGGTTAGAAGAATTAATATTTTTGAAATGCCTATAATAAACAAAGCAACATAAAGTCAACAGAACCCTTTCAAAATTCCAATGGCAATCATTAGAAAGTAGATAGAAAACTATAATTCATGCAGAACCACAAAATAATCCTAAATATCAAAAGTAATACCAAAATAGAAACAAAAATATTGGAAGCATCAAACTTACTATTTTGAAATTATATCGCAAATTTATGGTAATTAAAATAGTAATGTACTGGGTAAAAAAAACAAAACCAACACCAAAATAAAGGCAAAAATCATTAATGCTGCATAAAAACCTTGGGAATACACTGAAGTGTACAAAGCCAGCTAGCTTTCATGAAGCACCATAGGGAAAGAATAATCTCTTTCATAAATAGCTCCGGGGAACTTGATTTATAGAAGAAAAGGAATAAAATTTGACATGTATCTTACATGCTACATAAATTCAAGTCAAGATGAATTAAACCACCTAAATCTAAGATCTAAAACCACAAAAGTTCTGGAACACAGAGAGAAAAAACTTCTTGACATGGATGCTGGAAATTATTTTTGAAAGTCATCAAAAGCTCAGGTTACAAAACACAAAAATAAACAAATATACTAAATAAAATTTAAAAATTCTGCATAGTGCTTTACACAATTAACAAAGAGGTAATCTATAGAGTGAGACAATATACTTACAGATCACATATCTGATAAAGGGTACATGTCTAAAGTTCATAGACAATTTTTGTAGTTCAATAGCAGAGAAGCAACTCAATTTTAAAACAGAAGTGTGATGGGTGCTACATTTCATCAGGTTCAGAAGTTTAGAAGTTTAAATGACTCACTAGAGGGACCAGGGTGCTCACTCTGTAAACATCCTCACCCTGTGCAAGAGGAGGGCACAGCTCTGACATGAGCACCACACCTACCTTGGCAAGGAGAAAAAGTAACTAAGACGAGAAGCAAAGGAAATCAAGGGACATCTTCTGCGAGGAAGTCCAATAGGTTCATGGAAAGGTGGTTACCATCACAAATCATCAGAGAAATGCAAATTAAAGCCACAGTGAGATCGCACCTTTCACCACCTGTTGGACCAGCTGTTCCTGTTAGGAGACTAAGGAAGTGATCATCACTGATGAGCGAATGGAGAAGATCAAACTTTAGTATACTGGTGGTTGGAATGTATTCTAAGTCAGTTCTTATGAACGACAAAAGGGAAGTTCCTCATAATTTAAAAGTAGACAACTTTAAGATGTAGGAACCCCCTTACATGTATGTGGCTGAAGAAATGACCATATAGGCACATCAGCACGTACATGCCCATTGCAGCAATATTCACAAAAAGAACAAGATAAGGAAACTTCCCAAGTATCTATCCAAGGAAGAATGGATAAAAACGATGGTATAAAACACATGAGTGTGTGTATGGAATATCACTGAGCCTAAAAATAAGAAAGTGTTCCTGACATATGTGGAGAGAAAGAACAAAAGGATGGCTCCAGGGGAAAAAGTGCCAGTAGAAATGGGTAGGCGTGAGTCAGCGGATACAACAGAGCAGATATATAGGACAAAAATGTCTAGAGATGTAACATACAGTACAAAGACTATAGTTGATAAAGCTGTCTGGAAGTAGGTTTTCACTGTTCTACTACCCTGGGAAAAATAAGTAACTCAGAAAGATGGTAGATATGTAATCTGCTTCACTATGGCAACAGCTAGCTCACTACCTATAATCAAGGACATTCATATCCATCGTGAATATCAAACTTATTTAAAAGAATATATCTGAGGGGTCAAAATATACTTACAGATTTGTCAGCTTTTGAAATTTTAATGAAAGGATTTTTACAATTGCATTGTGATACAAATTGAAATAAATAGATGTGAATCAATTGTGATGGAGTTTAGAAGTCATTACTCTAGCAAAATATCATCTTTTCTTTTAAGGACTATGTATTTGCATCAGTACAATTAGGAAAAATCCTCAAGGCCTAAGCACTGGAACTATTATTGATAAAGATACAGAGGAGAGACTAATTTTGCCAATATTTATTAAATGCCTTAGAAGACATTAGATGCATAAGACAGAGACAGTGCATCAGGTGCCTTAAACTAGTGGGAGATGCTTATATGTAAGTAAACAGATGCTTATCACACAAGCCAATAAGTACAATGTTCTAAATAAATAGGAATATTGAAAAAAAGGAAATGTAATCTTGATATAAATTCTATCAATACCAGAATGGGGGATAGCTCAGCAATGTAAGTGCCAGCCTGGCAAACTCAATGTCCTGGGTTGGATCCCTGGTACCGCATACTGTGTGATAGTTCAAAAGTAAGGCATCTGCCCTAGTCTGTCTAAGATCTCTTGGGATTTTTGCAAAGCTCTAGATCCTGGGAAAACCCACAGCCCCAGAAAAAATGCACAGTGTGCATTCTGTTCATGGGCTCTTCCCAATCAAGGTGATCAATTTCTCCCATACTATTTGCATGTGAGCCTTCTTGTGCAGAAAGCTTTTGTAAAGTAACGTCACCTAAAAGGGTGAAAGTAAATACTTTGTTGAGAAGGGAAAAATAGGTCCATGAAAAACACTGGCTATAGGCTAAAATGCTGGTAAGTGCATAAGGCAAATCTCTAAAGTTGTGAAACACATGCAGTTCGAAATTTAAAACAGTGTTGAAATTCAGAAGACAAACATTCTTAGGCTTTTCTTCCTCTTCTTTTCTGTTGTCCATATTTCCTGCCTTGAACGTATGTGTGCATTCATATTTATTTTTATTTTTTAGCAAAACGCAGAATTGTGTTCTCCAATGTTATCATTTAACACGGTAAGCAGGTTCTCCCCAGACTTTTCTCTTCAAGTCTATCAATAGTTCCATACCTCCTCTGAATGTACTTTATTATTCTATATTGTGCACCATTGTAGCTTAATAGTCTCTTGGATTTCTCTCCTGTCTCGATTTATTTGCATGATAGTCTTCTCATTTTCCTCCCTCAACCCTTAACTATTTTTTCTCAGTCTGCTCTGAGGAGACTGTTACTTCATTCCCTCTTAGAGGTAAGAACGTGCATTCTCTGGAGATCTGCTGGTTACTGCTTTTACTCTTTCTTCCACACACACTATACAGACAGTTCAGATAAAGACGAAAGTATCTATCGTCATGAAGCTTAAAGTCTAATGGAAAAAAATAGATGATGAACAAAGAAAAGCTATACTTAATTTACAAGAAGCTACTAATAGTTATAAAGAAAAATAAAGAGAGATAGCAAAGGGACTGTATTGAGCTGCTACACCATAAACTCAGTGTCTTGAAACAATGGTAATATATTTTTCACAGCTCTGGAAGCACAAATTTTAAGTAAAGCTTTTATGTCAATGATCGCTTAAAAGACTCCCAAGAGAATAACTCGGCCTCTTGCAGCTTCTAGAGCTCCAGGCTTTCGTTGGCTTTTAGTAACATCACATTCATCTCAGCCTTTATCTTACATGAGCACATTGCCTGGGTATGTTTGTCTCTTATGACTTTTTAGTCATATGTGCAGGAACCCCATGTCTAAACAATGCCCCACCCATGGCTGTGATGGCCATATGTTTTTGTGAGGCTTTTCTACCAACTAGAGAGATCAAGGCACGCTGGCTGCAGAGCTCACTGTGGAGCACGAAGTCACTGAACTCTCCCCCAGTAGTTCAGGGGAAATTTCCAACTCAACAGTTCCAAAACTAATTCTCATCAGAACTGCCTCTTACTCCCAACCACCCAGCACTTGCAAATATAGTCATAAGTATGTAGTATGCTGTACCATTAGAGCTTGTGCAAGGAGACTATTATTAGCTCCTGTTCCTAATATTCATGGCTTAATAAGCTAAACCTTGTCAATGTTAATTCTACCCCCTCTGAAGCTATCTTCCAAACTCATTCTACCACCTTTATTTAGGCCATTCTTATTCCAGTCCCAGCTCCCCAACTCTATGCTCTATTTTCCCCTGGGGAAAATTTCTACCCAGAACAACTTTATCATGTCACTTCTTGTGCAACATCCTTTAATAACCTTACAGTGTTGGGGATAAAACAGATCTCTCCAAATGAGTACATAGAATTCTTCAGTTGTTGATAACAGATATTCCTAAAGAAACTTTCAAGAGAAAAATTCTTTCAAAAGCTTCCAAAGACCTTTTAAAATACCATAGTACTAGACCATCTATTTTATTTATACTACATCAGTCTAAACATTTTATACACTACCCATATTCAAGTAGTTACTGCTGGTCAGGAGGCTATCCCGTAGCACCACCATCCCCCTCATACCTTGACAGCATGCAAAAGGAATATGATGAATATGTAGTTTTAGTTCATGTGGAAATCTTAATGGGGGAAATGTTATGATTTCAATGTGGTAATTAAGGAACCTGGAACAGAGAGGCCCATGGTTCTTCCCATAGTTTAGTGTTCTTATGTGGAAATTGGGGTTAATGATACTGTTTCATAAGCTAAGACCTAATTTAAGTGGATGCCAAACACAGCCAGCAGCATGTATCAAATCTGTCCAGCAACAATAATAAATGACAAGGATTGCAGTGTCATGTCATCCTCTGAGAGAATGTAATCTTACATAAAAAGATACTAACCCAGATAAAGTTGGTCTGACCATATCAAGGGACTGAACAAGTGTACTTTCTTTTTGCCCAAGCTCCACTTCTTAGACTCAGGGACACTGTCTAACACATGCACCTATGGTTGCTTGGACCACGTCCAGTCATTTAATGAATGTTGCTCTTGAATCTTTTCATGGCAGTCATGGAGATTATAAATATTGAGTTTATATATATATATTATATATAATATTATATATTATATATATATATATTATATTGAACATCCATTCTCAAACTGTACAGTACTTATCCTAGCCTATCCATCCTACCCAGCTCTACGTGTTTCCATATTGCTGGCAGATGTCTCTAGCCTGAGTTAGTCAGTCCGTCAGCCACTCAGAAGGCAACATGTGTATCTTATTTAGTTCTGAATCTCTCACTGCTTTACAGCCAGAACTAAAAACAACAGGGATGAAGTTGAGCCCCAGGCTTATACCTGAAAAATGACTGGTAATAAAACCACAGTTATTAAAGTCAGTGTGGAGACCACAAACAGGGAACTCTCACCCCCGAGAGCTTGCCCCGCAGCTCTGTTGGGCTTCAGAACTGCCTGGTCTCACAGGTAGATTAGAATTCTCATCTGTTGGCTGATAGGAGAAGATGCCTTTTGTGTGGTTTCTGTTCGGTCTGCTTGCATAGCTCTGGGCTGAAGAAGGAGAAGATGTGAGGGTCTTGCTAGGGGATGAGGGCAGGCTGTGTGCTAGCTAAAACAGCCCCACTGTGGGACCCCAGGGGGCAGGGAAATCATCCCATTTGTTCAGGGCCCAACAAGGTGACCCCAGAGCACCTCTGAAAAAATTTGACATTTGAAACAGGAAGGGAGGAAAAAGTGTTCATGTGGTCATCGTAAGAAAATCTAAATGCTGTTCAGGTTTCTTCCTTTAATTTTACTATTTAGAATTGATTTTCATTGTAAGGCTAAAGTATTAAAACCATTTCAGTACTTAGAGCTTCCAAAAGGTTTCATGGGGCTCTGATTTAAAAAAAAAAAAAAAAAAGTTAGTAGCTGTCTGCGATGAGGTGAACTGCCCGTCAAAATGTGCTCCCTCCTGCGGGGTTTATGACCTAACTAGAATCTGCCCAGGGCATGGCATAGATAACTAATTAGGTCAAAATTATATATCCAAATTAATAAACCCAAATCTTATGTCTGATCTTTCTTCTATTCATATGCTTAAGCATAATTTTTTTTTTTTGCTTTTTTAGTATAAATAAGTCTATTTTTTCCACTAAGGTACTGCATAAAGGTTTTTAAAAAGCTAGACCAGGTAATTCTATGTCATTTAGTGGATTTCAATTTCACATCATAACAAAAGAAAAAGCCAACGAAGCATGAATAGGGTTTCTTATAAATACACATTTTTAAGTTCCAAAGATAAAAAGCTCATGCAAATGTCACCTTGAATGTTAAGTGGAGTTTTGATGGGCTTGCATTGAATATTCCCTAGGCTTTTCTCACACAAAAGACTTCACTAGGGCATCTTTTTCAGTGTAAGTTTACTGCTCAATTAAAAGTTCCTGGAGTATCAGGAGGAACCAAGACAAGTGGGATCTAATGAATATGCAGACATTTCTTTCCATATTGACTGACTTGGATTACAAACCAAAAGCAGACTGGTTGCTTGTTACTACTTAATAAAGTTTCCATTAGTTCTTTAAAATTGTGTTGGTGGTTGGTATCTTTGCTTGGTTGAGCCATCAAAATGACTATGCTTCAAGTTCCTGTAGTGAAGAGCAGGCATCTCCAGCTCTGCCTTTCATAGATTCTGTCTTTTTCCACTGAGGCCCACGGAGCTCCTCCCACTCCTCCTCCACAGCCACTTCCACAAGCCCATCTCCCAGAATTCACCCACAGCCCAATTAGCGCCCCCATGTGACTACTCAAACCCTGTTCCCTGGAATTACTGGGATACACATTCTATAATGAGAAGATACAAAATAAAGAAGCAATACCTTTTTCCCCGCCATATACATCTAATACTTTTGTAGAATTTCTACCTTTAATGGAGGGATTATTTTTTTAATTATGGTTTTTTTTTTTTGGCTCGCTATATAGTGGTAGTTAACCTTGAACTTACTAAGTGGCCCAGGCTGACCTCAAACTCACAGTGATCTGCATGCATCAGTTTCCCGATGGCTGCATCCCAGGCTTTGTGCACCATGCCTAGCCTGTAGAACATTGTCTTGCCTGTTGCTTCCAAACACAAGACAAACACATCCCATGATGATCAAACAATTGTTGCAATTCAGCATTTTTAGTTTAATAAATATAGGAAAATTCTGAAATTATGATTTTGTTCTATCTTTTCAATTTCTAAGTTTCTAGAAATCAAGTAGAAATGATTTTACCTTTTACCATTCTGGAAAAATGCTTTCATACATTCATGTATGGGTCTCTAATTTTCAAATTTGATGAACCATCCTCTCATTTTCAAACTTGGGAAAAACTTTTCAGATTTGTCCTGATCTGCTTCATGTTTAGCTGGCACTATTAAAAATTTGAAGTCTCTGAGCTGTTCTTGTTTGCTATTCTAATTCTTTCCATATTGCTTCTGCCTTTCCTTACCCATTGTGTTTTTGGTTTGCTTGTTTTAGACAGGGTCTGGTTATGTAATGCACGGTGGCTTTGAACTTATTCATGTATCCTATGATAGCCTTGAAGTAACAGTGATCCTCTGGCCTCATCCTCCCAAGTCCTGGCATTACAGGCATGCATCACCAAGCCTAGTTTCAGTACACTGTGTTATGTTCAACTCCATTGTCAATGTTTCCCAGGATAAAGGTTTCCACACTCTGTCTCCTCATTTGGCATCTAGACCCTAAAAGTTTCTCGTATAACAGCTCGCTGGACAGATCCTTCTCCATTCCTCACACTTACTTCATCGCTGCAAATTAAAACTTGAACCTATGACCTTCACCTATGAACTTTTTCTCACTATGGAACGCATCTTTTCTTCTTATCATAAATGATGGACCATGTTTCATCCTCTAGCCCATCCTGGGAATCTGCAAGGACTTAATATCTTCCATAATCTCACTGCCATCTAATTGCCTAAGGAATATTTTTAGCTCTGAAATATTCATATAGTCTCTTGGTTACTTTCCTCATCCTGCTGTATATAACTTGTGCAGTAACCTGCTCTGGTTCAGGCTTTCACCAGTGGTGAAGTCCTGGTACATTCTCTAACTTGCCTTCCTGCAGCGAGCTTTATTCTCCTCCTAATGCACCCCCAAGCAATGCTCAGTGATGACAAAAATGTCTATGTCGGTCCACTTGTGAAATCATTTCTTAAAATCTACAATTTATATTTGTGTAGATCCTTGAATTTCCCAGTTATTTCCTAGAAATGCATCACCATGGGTTATGATTTTCTTCTCCACCTGAAATGCTTTTCTGTTCCCACATTTAATGAGCTATTCTTCACCTGTCCCTTACACACTGCCAGGTATCATCTCCTCTAGGACATCTCCCTGACTTAGGATAGCTCATGTTGAGCTAGGCTTCTCAGTAGATCTAGAATGAGTATACATTGTATCTTTCACACTTGTTTCACTTATCTAGATCCAAAAAAGCCTAAGACAGCGGTTCTCAACCTGTGGGTCACGACCCTGGCAGGGGTTGAAGGACTAAAACACAGGGGTCGCCTAAAGCCATTGGAAAATACATATCCAAACCCATGCTATGCCATGGTGAAATGTTATTTATTGGAATTAGTAATAAATATTGCTCAACATATAATTATTGTTTTTGTGATTAATCACTATGTTTAAATTATTTTTTATTTATAGCAATGAGAATACATAATGTATATCAGGTATTTACATTCCAAATCATAACTGTAGCAAAATTACAGTTTTGAAGTAGCCACCAAAATTAGTTTTTGGTTTGGGGTTGCCACAACATGAGGAACTGTATTGTGGGGTCACGGCATTAGAAAGGTTGAAAACCACTGGCCTAAGAGCTCTTTGAAGGTAGTGGTTATATCTTATGGGTATAGATGATCCCATCTTGCAAGATGTCACACATAAAATAATTTTAAAATTTGAGATTGAGTTTGTTCTTGAAAAAAAGAAATTGATATGATTCCCATGTTCAGAGATTGGAAAAGTAGAAGGATGAATGTTTTCTTTTGACCTTCATTTTGAAGTATTCAGAATACAAAACATATGAAATAAATGAATCATGTTGTCATTTGCTATAGAGGTTATTTTAATTTTTTCTTATTTCTTACCAAATAAAATTTCTCAGGAAACAGTGTCTTAGATAAACATTGAATTGAGGTTTCCTTTCAACAAAAATTTTTACCCAGGGTCATTGCAGTTGTCCCAGATGATTGTTCTTGCGATTTTTTCTTTTGGGTTTTTGAGCTGCCTCTTCCGGTGGTGTTTCTAACTGGGATCAGTCTCTCCAAGATGGCAGGGACATCAGATGAATTCATGGCATAAGAAACCAGGATAAGAATGGGGAAAGAAGACATGCTTGAAAGTGGACACACTGGACTCTAAGAACAAGTATGTGATGTCTATGTGACATTAGCCAAGTCTACTATTTTCCTGTTTCCCATTTAGAGTTGACATGCAAGTTCTGGATAGGGATCCCCGAGGAAGTAAGTCAATGTCTGCATACTTAATTATTTGCATGCTCTCTAATTCTTATTACCATATTGTCTTGATATCTTTTCAGCTGCTAAGACAACATATAGCAGCAGCAACTTAAAGGAGTAGAACTTTACTTTGGATCAGAGTGCAGAACTTTCAACCCATGGTCAGCAGAAGTAAACACAGAGGTGGCGTGACAGAAGGTTCTGGGCAGAGGAATGTTGTTCGTGGTGTGAGGCATGGAGTAGGAGAGAAGAGAGGCAGCTGCGGAGAGAGAGGAAACCACACCATTCCTCGGCCCAGTCACCCACCCCTCACCAGGTTGCTCCTCCTGGCAGCAGTGTCTGCTCTAGCAGCCCTAGAATTTATTCATCACCTTCCAGAAGTCCCACCTCTGAGCACATGAGCTTCTTGGGGGCGCCTTGACAGAAGTCCCCACATATACATAATGCAAATCGGCTTCTCAGAAGCAAAATTTCAGTGCTATCAAATCAAGTACCTATGATTAAAAGGTTTTTTTTTTTTTTTTTTTTTTTTTTTTTCTGCATTGGTACTGATTTCTGCTTTATTCTACTGTTGCTTAAGTTTTCCCTTGCAGTGTGAAAGAAGAGCTTGCATGAAGTTTTCACAATTGGCAAAGAAATACTAACTCAAAGTAGAAATCATAAAAGAGAAATATTCTGGTGTCTGGAGGGAAAGCCAGCACAGACAGGAAGTCACGAATGGTACATTCTGGTGCCAAAGGTGTGCAGAAGGAAGGGCAAAAGCAGAGGAGATTGAAAAGAGAAATCCTCATTATCCTGAATGATTGCTTAAGCAAGGTTAGGTTTTTGATCCTTATAGACTATTAAGTTTAGGATGGCAAATAACGAAATGTTAGTGCTAATTAGGCATCCAATGAAATGTCACATGGAAAGGTTAATTCTTTTAAAGAATGTTATATATTCTTGTACTTAAAATGTCATGCTTTTCTAGATTGTTTTGTTTTACTGTTCAGATCATTCTTACTGGTATAACGTTTTAATATAAAATGGAAACACAGTCACACGATTTAAACAAGGCAGAATGATATAAAACAGACACTGAAAAACTTCATGAAGTGTTGTCCATGCTACACATTTTCTGGAGATATGACATCTTTTTTATGCTCTTTTAACCTCTCCATTTTCTCAGAATGAGGCCCCCTAGTGCGAGACCTTACCTATAGCTATTTATAAGGCATACTCAGTACTGTGCCTTCTAAATGCTTCACTCTTTGGTTTATTTCATGTGAAGCCCAAACTGCTGGCGTCCATTTTGTAATGACATCATCATCTTGCGACAGCCTCGTCTCACAATAGCCTCTAGTTAGATTTCTATTTTCCTACACCCTGCCTATTTCCCGTAAATCACGTCTTAAGACCTTCGCTGGTTGCAAGGTAACCGCTGACGCAGATTCCATTTCCCCTGCTACCTTTACTTAAATCCCGTTCACTTCTTCAATAAACGAGACTTGATCAGAATCCTGTCTTGTCTCCCTTTCTCATGTCTCTTGCCCCGTCTTTGTCTTAATCCCCGCTCCTTCCCCAGGTGAGGACCCATGTGCAGACCCGCGGGCAGGTCAATTTCACTCATCATGCCTTCAAAATAGCAAATTTAAAAGGGACTTTAATTGATGTTGAATAGTTTTAAAAAGTCAATCTGTATAATTTATGTGAAATCTAACTGTAATTAGGCCCTTTATTTTACATATAAACATACCTACTAATCCCATATAAATTTATGTTATGATGTTAGAAAAAGAAAAACTTCATACATATATATTTATGTGGAAAGATATCAAAAATTCTGTTTTTAGTTCACCTAAATATCAACATCAACACACACAGATTTCCTCTATATTTCCTATCATTTGCAAGTTTTGAAGTAAAGGTCCGAGGCAAACCTTGCATACACATTACAGTGGGACATTTTGTGCGTAGAACATTATTTATGCCCTTCATAAAAATGAGTTAAAATATTAGAATAACCTTTCCTCCTTCATTTGAAGCAGTCAATTTAATAATTTCCATAGTGGCTGAAGAACAGAGTTATTTTGGTGTACGCAAATCTGATCCTATGCAGAGCAGAAAACAACAAGGGGATTGGGTCACAGAGAAAAGTCAGAATGAAACAGATCCGGTTCTTGGCCTGTGGGAGCTCCATTCCAGCAGGGGAAGACTTATAAAATGTGATTTCCAATAGTACTAAGAGCTATGAAGAAGCAAGGTAGGGTTTAGAGTTTGCTACGCCCCTCACATTCACTACGGTAATAACAGGCAGGCTCTTACAGCTTCTCCCCAGAGGTGGAGGTGGCAGTTCAGCAAAGCCCCTAAACCTGAATGCTGTGGAAGATGTGGGAAGAACTGGAGAGGGGTCCCTGCTTCCCTCCTCCTGCTGGTCCTTGACCCCTGTGCAGTGGGTGGGAGAGTGTGGGAGTCACGCCTGGCCACCGTGTCATTTTCCTCTCTACCCGATCTGTGAGGAGATTCAACTGCCTCCTCTCTCCATTGAAATAATTAGAACTCAAGATCTAGAGGAACTCGGCTCGAGTCTCTGAACAAGCAAATTCCCATCCCAGGCAGCATTGTATCCTTGCAGCTTTTTAGGGCCAATTCAACTATAAAGGTGATCACACACTGAACCATTCTTGAGAAACCTACTAAGTACTGAAGCTTTGATTTCGACCCCAACCCTGTGACATGGAGCTACCCACATTGCACAGACAAGGAGAGGAAGTCAAGGGAGAGCAAACAACCTGTTCAAAATAAAGGTGAGAGGGGCCCGGCGGGATGGCTCAGTGGTCTAAAGCCCCTGCTTGGGGAAGCTTGGGCAGCTTCAGGGACCGCGGTTCGATCCCTGGCACCACATGCTGCGCCAGCCCTGAACTTGGGGTGGGCTGAGCCGGCCATAAAAATGAGTGAATAAACAAAGGTTCTGAAACAAGAATGAAAATAATAAATAAAATTAAAAAATTAAAAAAAAATAAATAAAGGTGAGTCTGTAACAAAAGCTAAACTTTGCAGCCAGTGAGATGGTTCAGTGGTCTAAAGCAGCTGCTTAAACAAGCTCAGAGAACTGCAAGGACTGCAGTTCAATCCCTGGTACCACATGTTGTACCAGCCCCACCCCCAGGGCAGGCTGACCCAGCCATTAAATAAATAAATAAATAAATAAATAAATAAATAAAATGACTTAAAAAAATAAAATAAACTTCGCCACTTTTCTCTCTGTAAAAAGTACATATGCCTTCACTTGAAGGTGTTGATCTTGACTATGAACTAGAGTTAATGTGATTAAGAACTAGACTGATCAGATAAGAAAATACCGAAGTACAGATCTAAACTCTACAAGTGCAGCACTGTATTTGCTATTCAGGTTGAAACACTACTTGCTAGCTATTTTATGCTCACATTTACTATTATATACCCTTTAGAGCCAAAACGAACCAAACCCACTTGGTAAAAGTTCACTGGCACTGTTCCAGTCTCTGTTTTTCAGAGGATGGGAGACTCCCACAGTCTACAGGCCAGGTGACCTTGGTGACGAGTGCTCTTAGAAAGTAGAAGTGCACATGCATTTTGCATACTCCTTATAGTGCTATCTTCTTTGTGCAGTTGCTGAACAGCTATTAAGGACCAAAGAGGCTATTTTTAGCACAGAAAATATTTTAGTGATTAAGAGTAGGGTCCATCTTCCTGCTCCACAATTTACTACAACTTATTCACTGCTTACTGAGGATTTTGCTTTTTTTGGAGGGGGGGTGCGGGACTGGGGTTCAAACTGACGACCTTGCACTTGCCAGACAGCCACTTGTGCCACGGAGCTATCTCTCCAGCCCCTAGGATTTTGCTTTTGTTTTGTTGTTTGATGCTCATTATGTAGCTAAATGCTCATTAGAGACCAGGGACTATTCCACACTCCTCATGTTTAATTTTTTTTAATAGTGACTGAACTAAACTTACCTCTATTTCATAGAGAAAGAACCTGAGCTCAAAATGGAAGGAATGCATTGTTAAGAGTCATACAATTAATACTCTGTAAGCAGCCCCTGGGCCCTAGTATCTCTGACTTACAGCCTGTGACAGCATGATATGATAGCAGAAGGACAGAATGAGCCATGCGCTGTGAACTAAGCACGTAGACCCTGTAGGATTTCAACAATATGCTACCTTTTCAGTTTTGCCTAAGTACTTTGGGTTGTGATTTGTAGGCCAGTCTGTCTGTGGATCAAATATTCCAGGGACACATTCTTGGGAAGCTGGGCAGAGTACAGTCTGATGGTCTCAAATAAGAAATAGGTTGCCGTAGTGCATCAAGGTAGGCACACAGAGCTTCAGCTGAGACTCAGTTTCCTGTAGGTCTGGTAAAATAGGAATAATCTTGTCTAACTCATTGGGCAATCATGACCCAGTATGTGACATTAAGCACAGAACCGAGCTCTATCCCTACCATCTTAACAGCAACTGCGGAGCCTGATGCAAGTCTGCGTCTAGTATGCACCACCGTTCTCAGCTGCAGTGGCTTTACTTGGGAGCCTCTGGCTATTCTGCAGGATATGAAGGGACGAAGAGTTCTGGGCATGAGTTCTACCCGGGGTTGGCCTTGGGAGGACAAAAGGATGTGGACCGAGGTTGCATTTCTGTACCCTGAGCATTGATCACTAAGGTCAAACCCTGTCCATTTCACCCTGGTGACTACTGGGAAATCAGATGATAGCTGCACCCTCAGTGACCAAGGCTGGCCTTCCTGACAAGACACACTCATGTTGCAGTTGATGTAAAACACAATGATTTCTTTTGTCTGTGTCAGCCTAGAGTGTCTTTTCTATAAATGCAAACCCACAGAGGCTCCTCTATACTGACAGTCTACTGCACTCCTCAAAGCACAGTCGAGGGCTTGGGAGTTGTCTACCGCTTCTCTCAGGCTTGACAGGATTCTGGGAAGCAAGTCACCAATCTGAGCCTCAGGCTGCATAACGTTTGCCAGAAAGGGCTTTCTGTGCCTTTATCCTGAGATAAATCTGTGTTTCTTGAGCCAGAACTACAGGTTCCATGCAAACCTAGTCACATAATCATATGCAAAAATCCAATTTACTGTGGAATTTAAATTTCTGGCTTGGAAATCCTTACCTGCCAACTATTCTCTACCCTACTTCCCTGAATTATTTATAGCTTCTGTCAGGTTCAGTAAAACCCCCATGATTCAGCTCAATCTGTTTTAATGACTTCCTCTAACATCTCAACACGAACCTTGGAGGGGAGCTTTAGTCTCATAACTGCAGTTGTTTAGAGCAGGGCTGCCCTGACTTTACAGGTGGCTGTGAATCTCAGGAGGTTTTGGCCCCACGAAAGTCCATTTAACATGAAAGCCTCGCTGCGCAGAGTGTGGACCATGGACCCAGAGCTTTAACATCAATCGGAAGCTGTTCCTAACTGTGAAGATCATAGAGCAGCGAGCCCTACTCAGACCCACTGATATAGATCTGCAGTCTACCCTGGCCTCAAGCAGGCCATCCACACTGGATGAGAGATACTGAGAGATGCTGCCTTAGCAGGCACCCAGCCCCTCCTTCTTCAGGAAGACATTCTGACCTCCAATTGACTTTCCACATTATCTCACAGTGGCGCCCAGCTCAGGTTCCCTGACTCAGTTCTGCATGCGAACTTAGGCAATAGCTTGGACTGCTGAGGAGCTTTGTTCTGCATCAGTAACAAGGAAATGCTCAGGGTTGCTCTGCTGCCTCTTGCTATGGAGCGTGACCTCACCTCTGGAGGCACTGTTCTGGTACCAAAGTCAAATGTGAATGCTGGGATAGCAAACTAAACTTACTTGAATCTGAAAAGATGTGTGTGTGTGTGTGTGTGTGTGTGTGTGTGTGTGTGTGTGTGTGTGTGTGTGTACACGCAGGCACTCCCGAGTTTCTAAATACAGAATTGGGCCATATATGACAAATTTTGCCCTACTTAATTTAGAATATAACCTAATTCTCAGACTACTTGCCAAAAAAAGAGTTCTTTCTTTATTCCTGTAAACCTCAGAAGGGATCCTAAAATGGATAAGCCCTCAGGGACTCCCCGGCATGTTTTCATGCTCATAGAGTCAAGGCCTCCTGAGATCACTGGGTTTTCTTTCAAGTAAGTGTTAGATTTGGGGCAGGAACTCAGATTGGCAGATTACAGGGAAAGGTGGGCAGCCTTTTTAAAAATCTCTATTGTTTTAGAATTTTCTCATCTCAAATGCAGGCTAGGGAAGAAATGGGGATGGGATAGGAGATGAAATGATTGGAAGAACAGGAAGAGGACTAGGAGAATGAGAACTGTTGTGTTTGGAGTAGCCTCGCTATAAAGGGTACTCTCCACATGGCAGGTACATGTTCTGGTAGTTTAGATACGGCACGAGCAGGGTCCACAAGCCCTCTTTAGCCTGCATGGTTTGTACTTTGGTGGTGTGGTACAGAAGGGGACCTGTGGAAAAGCAACAGGCAACTGGGGTAGTTTGGCGTAGTAAAAGGTGTTTTGAGGGATGCAGTTACTGGGAAGTTCTTTTTATGATTGGATAGTCAGCAAGGCTCCTGTGGGAGTAAGGAGGAGAAGTCAGATGCAGACAGTGGGCAGAGCTTCCTAGGGAATGTGAATTCTCTGAGAATGAGCTCTTAGGTTTTGGGAAGCAGAGGAAAGATGTGAGCAGAAGTAAGCAGCTAAGTGGACGTTGTATGCGTGAGCCCTGTGGGTGTGGTCAGGGTTATGGTAATGCTTCTGGGAGCCATAGCCTGTCACTGTCAGCCCAACTAGGGCTAAACTCAGTGTAGAAATCAGAATTTCAACAGCTCGGCATTTCTTTGAGAGAAGACCGGAGAGTACTGCTGCCTTTATGCACCTGTTTCAATACTTTGATTCCTTATTGTTTATTAATATCATATGTCATGCACTGTGTCTCTGTGTACAGTTACCTTGTGTGGGGGGCAGGGTTCCGACCCAGGGCACTGTGTACACAAGGCAGGACTTCTAGACCTGAGACACATCCCAAGCCCAACTAACGTTGTTATGAAGATAAATGAATCAGTGTGAAGTACCAGGAGACACAGAGTCAAAGGCACTCAATCATCTCCCATTGTAACAGTAGTTCTCAAACTGTAAGCCTGCTTGCTCCATGTGGATAACAGTAGGATTCCATCCATCTATACATTAAATAAGACTCTTTAGGGTGAGCCTATGTGTTCGACTCCACAAACAATGCTGAGAAGCAGGCATAAAATCTCACTTGGGTCCCTGATATCTCCTCTCCTGTTCCCAATTTCTGCGGCTGGTTCAAGAACACTGTGTGTTGTTGGATCTCCCTAATTCAAACCACTGGGCTCTAAGTCATGCTGCTCTGCAGCTCTTCCCAGCCATTAAACTCTCACCCACCACTTGTCTCCAGCTGTAGGTCAGCTCCTTGAGGACTTGAGCTGATTCTTTATACTCTCATCCTCCTGGTCCATTTGCTCTGCATGCAAATGGCTATGACCTCAGGAGGCAGGGAGGTCCTTAACTTTGTTTTGCTTTCCTCTGGAATGGGTAGACATACATGTAGCAACAGTCAAGTCCCAAATTTACAATGGTTGATAAACACGTATTATACAATGATGCTGGTGTAACTACAAGCAACCTGTCATCATTCAAGTTGTTTCCCATCAAACCCTGTCATACAGAACCCTCTGCTGGTGAATGTCCTCAAATAATCTTGGATTGCATTTCAAACTCATGTTAGAACAGAGTGCTCCTTTTTAATTTCTCTGAGGCTTCGTTTACAAATTTAGAAAACCCTTGATTTCCCTCTTTTCCAGAGTTGTTGAGGATATCCACAGAAGCAATGTAGCAAATTCCATGAGGAGATTTGCAATAGACAGCTCACTTTTGTGCTCCAGAACTGGGCCATGCCTACTGCCAATATTGACAAATGGCTGGTTGCATGTGAATGTATCTATAGAAACAAGACACTACTGAAGCAGAGCTTGATTCAATGTCAAATTGGAAGGCTGAAAGGCCCATGAAAGCAAATTCAATACGCCATGATAAGGCCTTTTGTTTCTAGTAAGATTTGACAGTATGATTTAATTATTAACTCATTAAGCACTTTCTTAAGTTCAATAACAAGCTGGCTGTGGCCACGCACAGAGCTTATCCATTTCCACTCCCTCCGCTTTCGCGCTGCTCCCAGGGGTTTCTGATCCCCGAACAAGGCTCTATCTCCCACCTCACATGGCTGCAGCTGCCCAAGAAAGGTGCCACAGTGTGTGGAGGAATGGGCTTTCTGCCCGGTGCAGCTTTGCTTAAGTACACAGTTGAGGATGCAAACCTTGGAGATGGCAGAGCTCCCCACTGGAAAGTAAGGCCATTCGCTGAGCAGAATCAAGAAAAGCCTTTGTCTTCTTAATACCAGCACCACAGTCTGAAATTCTACTATTGGAGATGAATATTCTGCTTTCTTCTCATGTAGTAAAATCATAATGACAATAGAATATTAATACCTTGGGGAGTATGGAACACATGGGTTCCTTTTGTTGTAGGAAGTAAATTATGGTGCATCATAGAATGTACTCCAGGCCATGTGTAAGACTATTCTGGCCACGTCACTGCATCCCTACCGTCCCTCTATATGATCAGAACTGGAGGCCAAAGCTGGGGGGGGGTGATTCTCCATGGACACACAGCTGCTAGGTGGCAGAGACATATTCAGAACTTCTCTTCGTAGAAAGTAAAGTTTTCTTCCAGTCCTCACAGCTCTCCTAACTATAACAGATAACAGTAATATTGAGTGCCTGGAAGACAGAGAGAGGCTGAGGTTTGGGTTGGTAAGAAAAAAAAAAAAAAAAAAAAAAAAAACACCTTTGCAAATCCTTAAGCATGAGCACACTGTTTTCTGTGGCTTTCTGCATGTTCCGATGAAGGTATTATGTTAGTGCTGATTTTAAGACAATACCAGTCTCCCCGCATAGCCTTTTTTTTTTTTTTTTTTTTTGTCTTTTTGAGACAGGGTCTCGCTATGCAGTTGAGACTGGCCTTGAGCTCACTTTTGTAGCCCAGGCTGGTCTCGAACTCGCACCGATCCTCCTGCCTCAGCCTCCCGAGTGCTGGGATTACAGGCTTGCGCCACCACGCCCGGCTTCGCATAGCCTTTTAACAGAGCTGCCTTTGACGTTATCCTTATGGCCTTTCTGCCCACAGGGCTTATTCACTGGATTAGGCAAAGATTGTATCTGCTACTGAAGGAAACACTGCTTCCTCCCCTGTAGAAGGAAGGAGGATAAATGTCTCCATTACTGGAAAGATCTACAGCTATTAACTGGCTTGATTTCCTATTATCTTAGCTCCAGAGTCCTTTAACCCTTTTGCTTTTCCCCTTGACATTGAGTCATGATGTTGGGGAGAAAATGAAAAACTTGACAAGAGGTTTATTTGATTCCTCTCCTGTGGATATTTTATTCTGCCTATTTTTTTTCCTATCCAGAATGACAAAGCCTGAGTTTATTTTAATCTCTATTGCTGTGATTTTGGATTGGAAAACATTCCACTCACAGGCATCCTGCAATCAAAAGCCCCAACTCACCCAGGAGAGATATAACTAGATTTTTGGTAGCAATTGAACTCCAAGTTGATGAAATCAATACTCTGTACAGGAAAATACAATGCCATTAGAGGCTTTTCCCCCTTGGTAGGTTGAGAGTCAGATTTGGAAGCAGCAGAGATGCATGTGACAGGGAAACCAATCAAATTATGGACTCTAAATCCAATTCTGCAGTTATTAATGCAATCACAACCTTTTGCTCCAAGATGCTTACAAAACCAACTTGACTTCTCCAAGCCAATTCGATGCTGAAATTCTCAAGAAGAAAAAAAAATTAAGTTAAATTAAATGGTGGACACCCAACTTTGGTATTGCACTGTCTCTGTTGTTTTTGATTAGCCTTTTATCCATTTCCAATTCAAAATACTCACGTTCTACTATGGAATATAATTTTAAAGTGGTACAGTCATCTGTGTGTGTTTCTCTCCAGTTTATATAGTAAAATCCTACCCTCACAAAAAGGACCTTCAAGGAAATAATTAAGGTTAAATGACATAAGTTGGTCTCCGATTCAATAGACTTAAATGCCCTTGTAAGTAGAGACATCAGAGTTTTTCTGCTCTCCTTAAGCCATCTCTTTTGAGACAGGGTTTCAGTACATAGCCCAGGCTGACCATAAACTCAAGATCTTGCAACCTCAGCCTGTTTTTTGTTTTTTTGTTTGTTTTGTTTTGTTTTGTTTTTGTAGTCTCCTCAGTCCACCACATGTGAAGGTGGGGCTGGTGCAACATGTGGTGCCGGGGACTCACCTGCAGTCTCTGTACCTTGCTAAGCTTGCCTTTAGACTGCTGAGCTATCCTGCTAGTCCAAGCCTCAGCCTTTTGAGTGCTGGCTTACAGGCTTATACCACTGTGCCCATAATGGATAAATTACAGCACAGTCTTTATTAGTAAGAAGAGAAGTAACGATAAGGAGAATTTTGACCATGTAGAAATGATTAAACATAAAATCCTTTAAAATATTGATAAGAGCCAGTGCATTCCAGCCATGCAGTTGGTTACTTAAAAAAGACTAAATTCTGGTTTTCATCTCCCTCCTTCTCCACATGTACACTCATTTTTTTTGAATGAGCATCATTTATTTATGTACGAATATAGCAAAATTTCAATAAAATGAAAGCCCAACTAATATTATATTCTATGTAATTGAAAGCTGGTCCTGCATTACACAATTTTACTGAGTAAATGAGTTTACTTTCCTGATGGCAGACAGCAAGAAAATGAGTGGAGAAAAATCTAGGCTTACTTGAGTAGCTGAAGATTATACAACAGGTTTTCAATTTTTTCCTTCAATTTGTGGATTTAAGTTAAATGCATTGCCAAGACAACATGGCCCTTAGGAACATTATGAGGGACATGCAATGTTTTCTGCTGCACCCTTGCAAGATGCCATCATGCCTGGCAAAGTGTGAACCTTCTCTAATTATTAACTACATTGTTGTAAATAGCATATTGCTAAATCATGGTAAACGATAGTTAAAAGAGCTATTATTGAGAAATTTATCGCTATTACATTCTATTTCTTAATAAGAGAAGAGAAATATGTACATTCTGCTTTTGTTGTTTGTTACGGTTTGCATGTAGGTATTTCTCAAAGCCTCATGCAGTCAAGGGGCAACTTCTGGAATTTGTGATTGATTATCATTGTGGGAATGGGTGCGGCCCCTCCCCTGGGGCAAGTGATTTGCATTTCAGTGTAAGGAAGGAAGAGCAGTGAGCTGCTTGAGCAGCTGCTACTCCTCCCTCACTCTTCCTCTTAGCTGCCACCATGAAAGGTTGCCCTCTGCCATGTGTCCCTCTGCCTTGGAGCCAGCTGAGTGTAGACTGAAACCTCCAGTAACTGTGAGCTAAATAAGCCCGTCCTTCCCTCATTTTGAGTGTCCGGTATTTGTCCTAGTGACAAGAGAAGTGTAAGTAAGACATTGTTCATCTATGTTAAACTTCAAAGCAAAAGTATTACAATATTAATGTATTTTAGCCATGATCTGTTTCAAGGAATTTTTTCTCAAATTCATGACAATTCATAATGAAAAAAACTGAAAGGATAAGGGGAGAGAGAGAGAAAGAGAGGAAAGAGGAAGGAAGGAAGGAAGGAAGGAAGGAAGGAAGGAAGGAAGGAAAGGATGGATGGAAGGAAGGAAATGGAAGGAAAAGCAGAAGGTTAAAAAGGAATACAGCAAAAATTTCTCATAGATTCAAATATTTTAAGAGCAAAAATATCCTTTTGCTCAGAGTCAGAACTATGTATTCCTTATCCCAAAGCTCCTTTTTACTGTGGGTATGGTGGTGCACGCAGCAGTGGGGAGACTGAGGCAGGGGGATCACTGTGAGTCTGAGTCAACCTGAGTTGCATAGCTACACCCTGTCTGGAAAAACAAACAAACAAACTAACAGAAACAAAAAACAAAATAAAACAAAACAACTCCTTTATGGAATGACAGCGATGCTGCTATTTAAGAATTCAGTTATTATGATGTAAAGTACAAGTATAGAGTTGTTACTACATTTATTTGTCCCTGGCCATTCTACTCAGAAATACAGAAAATTATTAAATGTAGAAACCATGACAAGAACTAAACTTCAGAAAATCAAAAACTGCCTTTCTATTCTCTAAGAAACCATATAAGTTGCAACAATATTAAAAGGTATATTTTCTTTCATGAAATCTTTATAATAAATATATGACTTTTTCAAATCAGTTGATTTTATGTCTTTTTAATTACTGATCTGCCATGCTAACTTTACACTGATTTTAAAATTTAGTTATTAATTCAATGGCATAAGAGTTACAAAGAATGAGGATCCTGAAATTAAGTAACTGACTGTCTTACCCAGTTCAGAGTGGGTAAAATTTTATAATTATTAGAAATTATTGGGCCACCAAGATGGTTCAGTGGTCTGAAGCACCTACTTAGGAAAGTTTAGGCAAACGCAGGGACCGTGGTTCAATCTCCAATACCACATGCTGCACCAGCCCCACCCCAGGACAGGCTAAGCAGGCCATAATACAAACAAACAAACAAACAGAAAGAAATTATTGTTACAGTGACAGAAGCTGAGAAGTCCAAAATCAACACAGTAGCAGCTCTGACTACAAGTGAGGTACTATTCCTCATAGAAGGCACTGTCTTCCTAAATCTTCTTATAGTTCATGCAGGAAACGAGCTTCCCAAGGCCTCCTTTATAAAAACACTAATCCCAGTCATGAGTGGGGTCCCCAGAAGCCTGTGCCTCTGGGAGACCATCAACTCAAAGGGTAGGATTCAACTAAGGAATGCAGAGGGACACAAACAGATGCTCTGCACTTTCTAAAGTGAAGTTCAGGTTTGAACTAAGACTCCATGGCTTTTCTGCTCAGCCAGTGCGAAGTGTGAGTCCGCTCTGGCTCCTACACTCTCCACCCTAAGGTCCCCTGCATCTCTTCTCAAGAAAAGTAGTAAGGATACTTTACATGCTATAGTGGCACTCCCACCTTTCGCCATAGTAGGACTCCATAGTGATCCATAGCAGGTTTCAATTTCCAGTCACAAAGACCCAGAATAAAACATAATAAATATGCTATAATTTACTTCAAAAATAGGTTATATGGGGCCTGGCAGGATGGTTCAGTGGTCTAAATAGCCTGCTTAGGAAAGCTTAGGTGGCTGCAGGGACCGCGGTTCGATCCCCGGCACCACATGCTGTGCTAGCCCTGCCCTCAGGGCAGGCTGAGCTGGCCATAAAAATAAATAAGTAAAAAAACAAATAAAATTTCTGAAACAAGAAAAAAAAAATAAATATTTAAAAAAAAACAATTTCAACAACAAAAAATAGGTTATGTTAATTAGATCCATTTCTACATTCTGAGGTATGTGATATGTTCTAACCTTCCAATGTTTTCCCCAAATTCAGTGTTTTACATGAAAAAATGATCAAAGGAAGGTCTTTGCCAATAATGCAACAAAACCAACCTATATCTTTTCTTGCTTCTTCTTTTTTTGGATGTGACTGGGGTTCCAACTCACGACCTTGCACTTGCCAGGCAGGCACTTATGCCACAGGGCTATCTCCCCAGGCCCTAAATCTTTTCTTCTAGAAACAGAAGTAAACCTTAACATTCACGAGACTGAAGCACGTGTATTAGCACATAGAATAACAAAAGGCTTTTCTCATTGCATTTTTCCAGAAAAGAGCAGCCATTCTGTGCAGTATTTATGCAAAGAATCATGCATCACTCATAAATCAGCGTTTCTGTTTCAAAGTATTGAGCACATCCAGTCCACAGGACGTATGTCTGCATTTTATCTATTTTTTTTTTTTTTTAAGAACAAGTATTAGCCAGAATGAATACAGGAACTCAAGATATAAATGATGACAAGAACACAGAAAATTTACCAGGCTCCAAGTAATAAACTCAGTCCACAGTCCATACGTAAGCACAATATCTAATTCATTTGATGCTGACTTTGTGGGACTTTAGACTTGCACAATGTGTACTTTTGCTAATAAAGATTTAGGAACAAGCTTTGAAAGCTTTGTCTCACTAATCTAGAAGCCAGAACATAGACGTGTGGTACCAAGTAAAATATGTTGATCAAATGGCTGAGCTTACAAAATCAAATCAATGGAATCTTATTTAAGGTATATGAAGTACTGCTGAGGGTACAGAGATAATTAAAATCTCAGTTTATAGTGTGCCTTATTAAATAAGGCATAATCATCACCACAGTGCAGAGAAATTAAAGTCTAATTAAACCACACTAGCAACAAACAATAACAAGAGTGTCACAGAATATTACAGAGTGATCTGTCAAGCTGGTCAAGCAGCAACCAACTAGGGGATGGACCTGGCCTTCGTACAAATCATGCCCATATGCTGAAGAGCGGCACTCATCAGTCACAGAGTTGTATGCTGCAGCACCTAGCACCAAATCTTTCTCAATTTCTTGTTCTTGGCAGCTGGTTAGCCGCAACTGATTGGTGAGATGAAATCTATTCATCATTCCTGACTTATATTGCTTCTCATATTATATGGTTAGGATCCTCCATCCTATTTATCCACCATCCTTTTAGACTTTTGGAAAAATGATCTGTTTCATCTGCTTCTGCTTCCTTCCTAAAAGTCATCCTTTATAGTAAAGGCTGGAAAGATAAGCACTGCTTTTTCCAGATTTCCTTGAAGATGGAGCTATGGAATTCAGTTTCATGTGGTTTTAGAAGGAAGGGGAGAGAGGCCAGGCCAGGGCACAGACAGCTTATTTTGGTGATTATAGTACCTTGGATACTAAGATTTCATATCCAGAGTAGAAGTTGCCTGAATCTTATGGCTGGAAGTAGGAATCCTAGGATTTACACCTACTGCCTCATGTTCTGGTGCTTTTGCTTCACTTCTAAGGAACCTGATACCCAGTAAGACAAGCTTTTTGTCAATTAGAAAACAGGAAGTCCTGTTGTGTGTACTTAAACAATCTCTCTAGCCTTTGTTTTCCAATGAGCTATTAATGTGAAGTCAGCCCAGAAATAGAAAGCAATCTCCCTACATTCTGCTTGGCTAGAGATTAGATCTCTGGGTATGGACACTGACATCTTATTATGTCAGTGGTGTTGCAGCCAATTTAATTTTGTGCATTTCCCTAACTGCCTCTGAGCTTCATGTGTCACATGAGAGGCTTTGTCTGTCTTAAATCTGGGACCCCTTCCATCTCCTGTATTATTTATCCTGTTTAAGTCATATATATACATATATATAATCTATATATTATATATAATATATATATATATACATATATATATATATATACCGAGATATTTAAGTTTGTGTGTCTAATTTATTTCACTTAACATTGTAGCCTCAAGGTGCCTCCATAATATGTCCCTTTCAATACATAATTCTTCTAGACATATAAAAGTGTATTTATTCTCTATCCAGCAGCATTAAGTAAAGTGAAATTTTTGAGCAGATATAATTCGTCACTTGAAGGACAAGAGTGCTGAAGGTATTTCTGAGACACCCAATGTACAACTTAAGGAACTCTGGGGCTCTTAATTTCATTCTATAGATCCAGAAACTTAGGCCAAATAAAGAAAAAATTATTTGCCTGGTTTCCCACATTTATGAGGTGATACCAGATTATTCGAAGTTTAAGTTGCCATCGTCCTTATATCATTCCAATCTTACAAAGAGAGCAAAAAGAAGACAGTGGCGTGAGTGGGGCGCTTACGTGAGTGGAACGAAAGGAGCGCACTGGATTTTCTAATTTCATTTGTCAGCAGTGCTCATGCATTGCATGGCCCACTCGCACTGCTTCTTGCTGGTCTTGACATGTATTGACCCTAAAATATCTAACGTTTCTCATACAAGTGAGCTTTAGTAAATCTGATTGTAACTGTGTGGGTAGAGCACTGTCTTATTATTGTAAGAAGGCTTTTATGAAGTGAATATTCAGTAGTCTTTATTGCTATGTAATGAAATCACACATTGGAGAGATTAAACCTTTACCAAAATGAGCCAGATAAATGTACATTTTTTTATTATTTAGTAATGCTACTTCCCAAAACTTTTCTCTGACTTCATCGCTACTATTATACCGTTACTGCTTTGTGAAGTTTGGGTCTGTCCTCTAAAAGGATGTTGATATTGACTATAGCACAAGGTAACGCTAAAACCATGTTTGGAATACATGTTACTCTTGTCTTTTTGATATGTACTGCCCCTGGTGTAAACTCAGTTACTGTCATTCTCTCAAGAGTAGTACTTGAAAATAAGAGACTGGGCCAAAAACCATATTCTTGACAGGCTACAATTTTGTATTTCCTTGAATTTCCAAATATCTGTGTCAAAATTGTGTAACTGCTTATATCACATTGTATGGAAAGTTATTAGAATATCAATGATGGTCAGAAAATATCAT